>PNEQ01073046.1:0-20073 GCA_003012365.1 Medauroidea extradentata | reverse complement strand
TGCAAGTACACTGCGTTCCGCACGCAATGGGCCCAGTACGAATTTAACCGTATACCCATGGGGGCTAAGTTTGGCACTCAGGCCCTTTCATGTGTCCTGGATCACGTGCTGGCAGATTTGAAGTTTAAGTGCGTGATCAACTATATAGACGATATTATCGTCTACAGCGCATCTATGGACCAACACCTAGACGATTTGCGGGCTGTACTGACATGCCTGAGGGACGCCGGTTTGACCGTGAATCCGGCTAAGGTCATGTGGGCGCCTTCCTCTGTGAAGTTCCTAGGATATATCGTATCCAGGGGGCGCCTGGTCATGGATCCTGACCGGGTGGTCCCTGTGGTAAATTTTCCGCGCCCTAAGACCGTGAAAGGCGTGTCCAGGTTTATTGGGTTGCTAAGGTATTATGCCAGGTTTATTCCCCTGTTCTCGGAACTGGCAGCGCCGCTGAACCGCCTTAAGCGGAAGGGCGCTGTATTTGAATGGGGACCCGATCAGGAGAATAGCTTTAAGGGCCTTAAAGCAGCCTTGGTCGCAGCGCCGTCACTGTATTTAGCCAATTTCGACCTGCGCTTTGTGATTAATGTCGACGCTTCGAGCGTGGCCTTGGGGGGCAACATTGGGACAGTGGAGGGATGGTGCGGTATGTCCAGTGGCATTCGCTAGCCGGACTCTATCTGATTCTGAGCGACGGTTAAGCGCCTTCGAGAAGGAGGCCCTCGCTGGGTCTGGGGGACCTCCAAATTCGAGTCGTTTGTGGGTGACGTTGAGTTTGATTTGTGCACGGATAACCAGGCTGTGTCCTGGCTGCTTTCACACTCGAGTGACTTTGGCAAACTGGGCCGGTGGGCGTATCGTTTGTTCCGGTTCCAGTTTGTCATAAAACACGTCCCTGGAAACAGTAACATGGCTGCAGATGCTTTGTCACGTATGTTTGATTCGGATGACTATGAGGAATGCGTTCCCGTTCCTGAGGAAGTAGATGGCGTGTGTGCGGCCTTTACGACTAGTAGTATGTTTTACCATCGTTTGAGTGATGCGCAGTCTGAAGACGAGCTCTGCAGGGGGTTGATTGACACGGTTTCGCGAGGTGACAATGTCCCTTATGTGGTTACGGATAGGCTTCTGTACTATACCGGGCATTGGAAGCGTGCTAAACGTCTGGTAGTTCCGGACGTTTGCAGGCCGGAACTCCTCAGGTATTATCATGATTCCCCCTTTGGGGGACATTTGGGGCGTCAGGGCACCTTAAGCAAGCTAAGCGCCAGATTTTATCGGCCCAAAATCTTTGTGGACGTACGAAGGTACGTGAGGCGTTGCGATGTGTGTCAGCGTGCGAATCCCTGAGAAAATTCCCGTGTAGGTATGTACAGTGTTGATGAAATCACGTACTCATGGGAGGTGTTACACTGTGACGTGTTTGGCCCACTCACTCGTTCTACTAAGGGCAATAAGTACATTTTAATAGTGCTGGACGTCTTTTCGAACGTTGTGTTTCTTATTGCTACACGTAGCATACTAAGTTCGGAGATCCAGCGTCACTTGACAGACCGTGTTTGGTCAGTGTTCGGCCCTCCCGTGAGCTTACTTACAGACAACGCAACCTATTTTACATCTGCGACCTTTAGGGACATGTGCTTTAGGTTGTCAATCACCCATTATACGTCCAGTCCTTAATTCCCGTGTGGAAATAGGGTTGTACGCTTTAACCGGAATTTGAAGGTGACGTCAGCGCTATACCATGAGCAACAGAACATGTGGGATGAAGACCTAGATCTGGTCTCCATTGGGTTCAATTACGATGTGCACAGCGCTACCAAGTACAGCCCTGCCCGCGTCCTGTTTGTGTGAGACTTATTACACCCTTTGCTCAATGTTTGGGGCATTCCCTCCCCAGCGGCTCTGGTGTCAGATGCCGCGAGAGAGCTCATGGCCGCTGATGTGGTTGGGAACTTGTATGATGCACGTGGGCGCCTTCAGGCGAGGTACAATGCTGGAAGAACTGAGTCTGATTTTCAGGTTGGAGATGCAGTGTTCTGCAAGTCCTTTGTACTGCCCTCTGGACCTGAAGTACCAAGGTCCCTATGATGTAGTTCGATTACTGGGACCCAATACTATTCTCCTGAGCGAGCCGATGACTGGGAGAGTTGTGAGGAAGGCTCATGTCACTCATTTGAAGCGAGCAGGGAATTAATTGATGTTTACTGCTAAGTTTGTACAGGTTTACAGGTATGGTCATCAACAGGGGTGTGAAGAACGGAAATGTTTGGGACAACTGAGTTGCAACGAAGAGAGTGGGCAGGGCCCGCCCCCTCACTTCGGCGTTTCTACGATTTCCCTCTCCCATTCCCCTATTTGTGGCACCGGTGAAGGCTCGTAGTGTTTGTGGTGTGAAGTGTGTGTACCGGTACCGTGTTTGTGTGTAGGGTTTTTTTGTTTTTTGTGTGTGTGTTCGTAGCGGTGTAGTACCAGCTGGTAATATTATAGTGTAGCTCGGTCGAGACAGTGTTATGATATTTTTATAGCAATTTTGTGAGCTCTGTGAGTTTTTGTAATTTAGGGTCAGTATTGGCCAGAATTTTCCAAATGGTGCTATTCTAGGTCGTGTGGCCAGAAATTTAAATCTGGTAATTTAGATTGTTTATTTTATATTATGCCTAAGGGTTATAGTGTTTTTTGTTCTGGGCAATTGTAAAATTCTATTGAAAATTCTAGTATGCTGGTTGTCACATGTGTACTAATGCCTCTTTTTAGGGATTGTGTTTAAGGAACCAAATATTATGACTCTGGTTTGGTGTTTTTACATTCTCCACAATGGCGCTGGGCGGGCAGACCTTCCCTTGGTTCCTGGGCGACACAAGCTCTACAGTCTCAGAATGCTGGGCGAAGGCACCACATGGATGGGATCTGGCACAGATGATATCTCCGGCAACCCAGACGGCTTGTTCATTCTGAGCTAGATCGTTGACCCTCTTACGCCTCCAGGGCAGGGCCGGAGGCCTGTAGGTCCCTGTATGAAGGAGTAAGGAGGGGGGAGTTGTACCGGGAGTCTGCGACTCCGGTTCACCACACTGTAAGATTGTTTAAATTTACATATTCTGGACTGGCAGTGAGGTTGCTTTGGAGGAACTTGGTGCTTGTGCCCTGTGCACTTAATGGTTTGAACTTCCCGCTCAGACTTCGGCCGCCGTCGGATGTGCTCGTGTTCGCTCTCCCCTCCTTCCCCCACTTCTTCCTCCCGTGCCCAGCTCAGACGCTCCCGTCTGCATGACAATCAGTCTTCTCCCGGGCCCGACCGTGGGCGGTTGTGTTGAGCTTGCGACCGCGGTGCCACACCTGAGCCGTGTCATCGGTAAGTTCCTTTTGTTTGAGTTTAGTGTTCTTGTTTTTTCATGTTTTTTCAGTTAGGTTTGGTTAATTGTTTGTTTGCGTTGATGACACGTCGAGGGTGTGCTGTCGCGGCCGTGAGCCCTGTACGACTAGGGATTTGTCCCTATTTTTTAATGGAATAAAGTGGCACGCGTGTGTCGGCCACAGCAGCTTAGTATTTCTCTCCTAATCTTTTATTGTAATTCTGTATCAATTTCTCAGTGGAGAATACACGTAAAACAGTTAAGCTTTGTATTTTGACTTACATTATATAAATTGTTTTGCCTAGATCTGTCTTTCATAATTGGTAGCTTAGAGAACCCTGTGTCATTGTCATTGGTTTAATGTGTGTTCTAATGGGAAGGGTACTGGTGAGTGGCACTGGGCCTTGGTCGATGCTCAGCAACGCCAAGATTAGCATCCTGTAACTACAGTGCCTGCTAGAAGCGGGCTCAAAATGAATTTGAGTCCATATTAAGGGAAAGTATAATTCACCGGTAGATTATTATTTTTATGTTTCTTTCCTTATACATACAGAACAATTAATTGATGGTTATTTTAAATGGTAATTATTTTTATTGTTGTTGAAAGTCATGGTTAAGAAACGGAAAGATGTTTATGATTGAGATCGAATATGCTAAACAGAAAGATTGTCAATAATGTTATGAGAAAATGTATGACACCGGAGTTGGGTGACAGGTTAGCTGAGTTTTCATTCTGTCAGTAGGGACAGGCAAGTTGTGGAACTGGATGACACATGAGATGTCATTGATGGTGGACTTCCTTGGTTGTGGGGTAGAGCCCAGCCCCTGCCTGTAACTGATGGTATCTGTATACAAGTTCTGTGGACTTGAGGTGTCCCCTAGTTGTCTGAGGGATTGGACGCCCTGGCCTCTCTCACTGTCGTCATCGAACCAGTCGAGCCCTCATCCGATGGACTACATGGTTGCGTCCCGATGGTGGAGATGAAACTCCTGGCTGTCTTGAGTCGTTTTGTCCTACCTGACTCTTGTTCCAGCTCAGCCAGTGGAGTCTCTCCTTTTGGCTTGAGCCTTGAGCCATACCTAACAAGTTCGGAAAGCCACGATTTTAGTGTTAATGGTGATGGACTGAACAAGGAGCGGTGACAATAGACTGTCGGTGCAAGATGTGGAAGGCCTACGTATCTTCAAGTGGACAGCTTACCCCCTACCTAATCCTTTTGACTTTGATATTTTTTGTGTACTGCATTACTGTATACTAGTTAAGTAGGGTTAAGTTTTTAATGTTGTTTAGGTGGAGCTCGTGGTTGTTGATTGGGTTTGTTGTGAAAGAATGTGACCTATTTTAGGTTAGGGTACCACTTCCTCCCACACCACTTTACACAGGATTCGGAACATAATTTTGAGAAAAAGAGAAAAGTTTGAAAAGGAAAAATCGATCAACGGTACTTTAGTGAGAAAGTTATTGTTGTAAACTTGATATTGCCATCCACTTTTGTACTAATTTGTTTATTTTTCTTTCAGGGTGATCCCTGTAAATTGTGTTGATGTTTTGGTAATACTGTGCTGTTATGTCCTAGGATTTTAAATCTTGTTGGTGTCAATGGAGCGAGATCCTGGGGTGACTCGACTGTCGGCTGGTGGAGCATCGACTACTGTTGTGGAGGTCTGAGAATGAAGGTGTATATGTTGGTGATTTGGATTGGGCATCCTCTACTTCAGCGTGCTTAAAGGCATCAGCGTCGAGCCATTGCAGAGATGTCGTCTCAAGCTAAGAATTCTACATTTTGATTACATTTGTTACACTGTTATATTTACACACGAAACACAATTTTAATTTTTTGTTTGAAAGAGACAAAGATGTCGAGATGTGTAAGCAGATTACGAACAAAGGTAAAATTTTGTTGTGCGTGACGAACAATTAATGTTTTTGAGAAAAATGGAAAAACGTGAAGCTGAAATTGTCAAATGTTTGTTAAATGTTTGAAGTCCAGGTACGAAGGGTTAGAAATAAAAATAATTAGGTCATATTTTTAGTCCCGAGTAATGTTAAGGTTAGGGTTGACATAGTTGTATATGAAGTCTGGTGGAGTAATTTATTTACAATTTGCATCCTAAAAGAAGCAGTCTACGAGCACTACAAGTTATTTATGGCACCCTGAGATAAGAGAAGTGTTCTGGCTAGCCAACACATCACACAGTAGCTAAATATTGAAATTTTTTGCCAGAAAATTATAAAACATGCACTACAATTAACTTCGTAGGATCAGTTTGTTTCAAAAAATTTCTCGCTGGAATAAATAGTAGATACCGTTATTGGTGGTAAATTTTCTGCTCGTGTTAGTAACTCTACATCCACAATATCCAGTCCACATTATGTTATTTTAGTTGCATTAATTTTACAGGATATGACTGTTACCGTTGTTATCACATGGTTACCAAATACGAGGATTATTTATTTTTTTCAACCTCCGATCAGCTGTAATAAAAAAACGGGAATGCAAAAGGAAATTATTTTAATGTCAAAATAAACGTACATCTTTACACTATTTTCCCACATAATCACCATGCAGATTGAGGCATTTGTCGTACCGATGCACCAGCTTGCAGATACCCACTGCAAAGAATGATGCCTCTTGCCTATTCAGCCACATTTTAACACTGTCCTGCAGTTCATCAAGGGTGTTGAAGCGTCGTCCTTCAAGCCACTTTTTCAACGTGGGGAAAAGGTGGAAGTCACTCGGTGCCAAATCCGGAATGTAAGGAGGGTATCTGCAAACTGGTGCATCAGTACAACAAATGCCTCAATCTGCACGGCGATTATGTGTAAAAATTGTGTAAAGATGTATGTTTCTTTTGACATTAAAATAATTTCATAATTCATGCTCATTTTTTTATTACAGCCGATCGGAGGTTGAAAAAAATAACAGTGGTAAATATATACTTAACTGCTTTATATTGCAGTACTTTTATGAACAACAGGTAAAATGTGAATACATGTAGTAAATGATGAAACTTAGTTTCTTGGTATATAATTTTTCTTGATACTCAATATCAGGCAGAGGTAGGATTTTGAAGTTAGAATTTTGTGAAAAATACCTTGGCCTCTTTTCAGGTAAATACAGTAAATGGGGAAACAAAAACCAATTCTGGAAGGAATAGATTAGTCACACATATGTACCAACACTCAAATATTTAAAAAGTAGACAACATATGAATACATAGATACTAAAATCTGAATATTTACAACTTTTATGACCACCAGTTGCATAAAAGGGCAACAAAGTAACTACACTGTAAAAAAAATACATAAATCTCACATTTAAAACATCACTGACAAGCCACAACTTAACCAACAGTAGTACATCCTGGTGTTTCACTCAATAATACAGCCAATACTTGACTGTCACCATAATCATCATGTTGTCCAACTCCAGGTCCAGGTGAATGATGAAGAGGTACGTCCGCAGCAGCATGTACCTCCCTTTGCGAGTCCTATGTTACTGCATTTTCTACATGCTCAGCACAATCTTCCCTTCTGGAGAAACTTTGCAAGGGTTACAGTTCAATGCTCAATTTCATATGATGTACGTTTCCTGTTTGACACAAGGCAAGAAAAGCTAGTAAAATGCATGCGCAGCTTTAAAAAAACTCATGGAAACTTTATAGCCACTTTCAAGTTACGCTAAGAATAAAGACATAAAATAATAGTTGTAATAAAATTCATGCAGATATAACAACTAGTTCAAAATAAGGCATAGAAAAACAGAACTTAACATTAATAATTTGTGTTTTTTATAACACCTACGGTAAGTCTTCACATAAAATGGAAAAAAAGTAGATATTAATAAATGATCGTGTGACGGGTCTCGGTCGCTGAATGAATGAACATACATCGCCGCAAACTTCAAATATCCTGATCACTGCACCAGAAATGTGACGGGTCTCAGCGTCTGTATGAAGTGATCGTATAGTGGTCTTTAAGAATATATTTGCAGTAGGCTACTCAAAAAAATTAAAGCTTGTTGGCGTGGCTATTTTTGTTAAGTAAATTTAAAAATTCAACTTCACATACTGAAAGTTTTAGAGTTCAATCATAATAGTCTTAAATCATAGTCAAAGCCTGATGCTCCTCGGAGAGAACAGCTCAACCAAAAAAAAACACTTAAAAGGATTTCAAACTATGTTCCAAAAGAACAAAACACGCCACGACATTTTACTAATACAATCCTCGTTGGAACCACAAGCTCTCCGCTCGGCCACACAAAACAAAAAAGGCTTTTACATTAAACTAGGTATTAAGTACTCATGGCTGCTCCGCCACCTCGCTCCCACACAGCCCACGCACCGTTCCAGACAGCCATCTCCGTCGGCGACTGAACAAGTAAAAATGGCGAACCCCGTGACGCTTGCTCTCTCCCTGCAGCGCCTCTAGCGGCCACCCAGCGCACCAAGGTGAAAACGTAACGAAAACTAAAACTAAATTAAATATAATGACAAGTTACAAACTTTATACTTTTAAACAACCTGAAGTGAATATATAGCTTTGAAAACCATAATTACATTAAAATTTACAACATATTTTTTTATAAATTTAAACTGTATGTCCTTCCATTGGCCCAAGCCGGCCCGCGCAAACACATCACCGTCTTTCTCGCACACTCAACGAGCGGCGGCACATGTGCACTCTAAGAAAAGTAAAAGTAGTAGTAAAATGGTAAAATCTAAATATAGCGATTCCAGGAACTGGGTAGGCACACCTGTGCCATCAAACTACACTTGCTAACAATACACCCAGCCTGAAGTTAAAGAACAATAATAATTAAACTGCAAGTGATAATCTTATATTAAAATTAAAATACAAAGTTGCCTCAGCCTAAATAAACTTAATTAAACATAAAAATTTAAAAAAAATCAATCCTGATACAGATAAAATGTCAAACAATACCTTACCAAACTCCTGTCAACAATACCTGAAAATAAATAAATAGATAATAGTAAATTCAATAAATAAAATATAAGAAATAAATAAAATTAAACAAACAGGAAACAAATAAAGGCCTAAGTCGTAGGTGAACAGCCTCACAACCCCCCCCCCCTTCCTCCTTGACATGCAGAGGTTGTCCCCACAATCCTCTGTGTGTCAAGTACTGAGTACAGACCTGCAGGTTATCACAAACAATTCAACAGGAAACACTTAATACAGAAACATAATTAAACCTGCCAAAACTGGAATATCATAACAAGTAGCACAGCAACAGTGAAATAACAGCAGCAAACTTTGCACTTTACAACTTACAATACAAACATTTGCCAAAAATACACATCAGAAGAAAACAAAGAACATTACATTACAACTGAACTCCTTAAAAATCCATTGTCCTTTACTATGTACTTTTATCAATTTTCAAATATACACAACTGCACTGCCAGGAAATCCCAAAATAAACATTAGCACAAGTCATATCAATTTGAATTATGTGTACATGTCGGCAAATAACACTGAGTACAAAGCAAAATCCAAATAACCAAACACAATATTAAATATTATTACTTCAAAATTCTCTAAACTCATCAGCATCAATTACCACTCAAATGCAACTCATATAAAATAATAATTAGCAAAAACTTGTACTGTATCACTTCACAACGAAAATTTTACTTCAATAACAATCTGTGTTAGGTCATCTTGAACCAAGCTTTGAAACACACAAACTCAACATCCATTTTAGAAAACCCGCACACTCTTGGGACAATGACGGAGGGACAATCAAACACTAATAACATATACTCAGGTGTACCCATTGGACAACGACGAGCCACCCTGCTGACAACACACCTTTGGACCAACGACGGAGTGGCATACACACAACAAAATATTAATGCAATATACTCACAGGATGTCTACTAGATTGTAAACGTAAATTTTAGTGACTTTTGGTGACTTTTTCTTGAAAAACTGTTCAAACAGAATTAATCAATAGTTCAACACGGCCGACAATTTTGATTAGGTTTCCTCCACTATAAAGCGCGAAGCATGTCCAATTTTAAAATATGTAATCAATATATACCTAAATTTAAGTTGTCTTTATGACAATGACTATAATAACTAATATACAAACTAATTATTTATTTTACTTGCACAGTGCATGAGAAATACTAGTAGTGTAAACATGCACGTTTGACAAATGATTCGACAAGAATCAAAAACACAAAAATAATTTTCGTGACTTATACCAAAATATATTTCAAATTAGTGACTATTGTGAGACTTCCGTGACCCTTTTCACAATTCGTGACTTTTTCGGGACTTTCGTGACTTTAGTGACCTAGTAGACACCCTGTACTCAGGTAGGACTATTGGACAATGACGAGGCATCCTGCTCAAAAAGAAAATCACCCAATTAATCTATGTTCAAAACCAAAGAGCCAAATCACGGCCACTGATAAAGAGGTGACCTAAGCCAGACAGTTAATTAAAATCAAAACTCATACTTCACTGAAAATATCAAAACTCAAAACTTCAACTTTAATATATCATCTTCTACTACAACAAGCTCCAACAATAATGTACTCAGTGCTAAATTAAATATGTTACTCAGTGTGCAAAATACTAACTCTTAATACTCAGTTATGGTCCTGCCAGTAACCACAACATAGAGAAACAAAACAAACAACACACATATTGTCAGGATGGAAGTCGCTGTCGAAAGTCTTGCACTGCGACTCCCACCATAAATGTGTCACGAGGCTGGGCGAAGTAAACTAAATAAAGTAAAAATAACAGACAGTGTTTAATAGTTAAACAGATGTGCGGACAGACCGACCGTCCATTGCGTTGCTAGTCATGTTCTACCTTGTTTATAGTTAATGTGTTGACTAAAATGAAGACTGTAAAATGGGGGATGAAAGTATATCTGAATTATTAAGCTATGCAAGCCTAAAAGGTGGGAAGAAAATAAACATCACTAGTAAATAAAACAAGCATTTGACTGAACCATAATGATAAGCAATAAAGATAAAATAAACTGTAATTATTAAAACAGCACAGGGGGAATAAACACATACTGTACATAGCTCCTTAAGTAAAATAATAACAAACAAACACTTTTAAAGATAGAATTTCCACCTTGTAGCCTAGCCACATAAAGTATTGTAAGGTAAAGCACAACAAATCTACTGAAATAAAATAATAACTCAGCTTGGCATACTATCTATTGCGAGGGGTACAGAAGTTCGAACATAGACTAACGTCCCAATACAGGTCAAGTCTCCTATCTTGTATCGCGTATGTGCTTGTAACTCATAATCACCTATAAATAAAGTATTTAAATCAAGATACATGTTCTTCAATTAAGGGCTATCAATTAATGTTAAAGGGGACTACAGTTCGACTACTTGAAATGAAAGAGTGAATTCAAATACTGTAATTGGAGTTTATTACAAAAGATTAGAATAAATTGTTACAAAAATAAATACCACATTAATGAAAATTAAATTGTACAATTTGGAAAAAGATTTGTTATTAAGATGTGATGAACTGTGACCAGATATTACATTAAGAAATTATACTACACAGTAAAGTGGTTTCTGGCATTACAAAACAATCCCGAGGTCATTACATTACTCTGAAAACAATTAATAAAAGGCAATTGTACTGGCCAACAACAAATACACGCGTCAACGTATCCACGACTATTCAACAAATACCGAACACGAAAGCTAAAGGGGAAGTAATAATAATTTAGTAATAAAATAATAACATGAAAGAATACTTATCATTTTGATGTTCCTGTCCAGCGAAGTCTCATCAATCTCAGGGCTACGAAGTCTTCTTATTCCATAATGAATAACTGACTAACCAAAACTAAAATTAATAGTAATTTACAAAACTAACTATCTAACTAAACTTAAAACTCCTGCCATCTGGCCCTTAGGCCGTCGTCTCTCCCATCGGGGCATCCCCATGATCGACTAAGTCCTAACTAAAAAGTTCTACCAAAGAAGTCTACAAAAGAAGTCTACCAAAGAAAAGTCTCCACACCAAGTCTTACGAAAAAGGTCCACCAAAACATGGCCGGCAGGTATTTATAACTACCGGTTGCGCCGTCAAGAACCTTCCATGATTTACCTTCCTGGAATGGTCAGCAGCGACAATTCCAGATTGGCGCAACATCTACCCTCTCTGTCCCACAGGGCATTCACTCGTCAGCGACGCTTGACGTCTCGGGCAGGGGTACATTCCGAGAGCGGAACGACAGAAATGTGCTGTAGTGCACTTCTAGCCTGTACATCGGCCCTACTAACAGCTGATAATGTGGGACAGGGGAGCGGGGGAGTGTTGACAGAGGCGTCCAGTGCCCCCGGAAGGCCACCGCACACCGAAGGTACCAGAAGGACCCACAGCACACGACCGCCCGGCAACACCGAAACTAAACATCCATCACCACACCCCCCCCCACCCACAACCTAACACAAGGCTATCGGCCTACACACACTACCAGGGCACTGTCCACAAAGGAATCCACTAGCACTGCAGTGCAACAAACTCTGCAGGCTACCAGGAACAGTGAACAACAAAAACTCTACCTGAGAGACTGTGTGAAAACACTCTAGACTTCCACAATCCTAAATGTAAAGCAAAGACTTCCCGAAAACTGAATACTCTTAAAATTACAATCCAAAATAACTTTACCACCTATTTCGAGTATGGATGAGAAGAAAAAAACCAAAAAATAAATGCCCAAAAATTAGCATTGTGGCACTACCCACCGCTCACGAAAGCTTGCGACCTCGCAAGCCACCCTCGACCTATCTCAGTACTGGTATGAAAAAAAAAAAAAAAAAAAAAAAAAAAAAAAAAAAAAAAAAAAAAAAAAAAAAAAAAAAAAAAAAAAAAAAAAAAAAAAAAAAAAAAAAAAAAAAAAAAAAAAAAAAAAAAAAAAAAAAAAAAATTATCATTAACAAATCCACTAATTCATTTAACAAATGTTACATCCATTATTTACTCGTACAGGTGCCTGCAGATCACGAGCTAACATCAGGGGGAACTCAACAACATTTGCCCCACTCGAACGGTACGAATGTTGGCCATTACACATGCATTAACAAAGTTTTTCTGTTTTATGTACAGTGTGGTGTGGTGTACAAAATTATAAATTTCATAAATATCTTTTTGAAGTGGTGCGCTTGATGACAGAAGCAGTCGATGAGATGTGACTCCTCCACTGCTCAATCTCGAATTCTTGACAAACTGGGGTGGTTTCAGGGCAGCAGCTGCCATCTCCGAACTCTCCCTCATCAAGACACACTGGCACAAAGGTCACCACACTCCATTTTCTTTTCCTGAAACAAAATCGTGCCACGCATCAACAAAAATGTTTTACCAAAACAGCCTTTACACCAGTTAACACTGCAGGTGGTGGTTACTACTGGGGCCTCTCATTTCAAATTCCTTTTAAAATAAATTCAACACAGAGAAAACAAAATTATCTTACATATTCTCACTTAACACATAATTACTAGAAACATAATTAAACTCAAAATCATATAATCCATTAAACATAAAAAAAAAAGTTCAAGCAAAATTAACTATCAACTTCCCACCTAAAAAACAAACAAAGGATTAACAAACAGGTTAGGGACTATTTGGACCGAAACCTATCAATGAAGAGAGAGGGAACTCGGTTCACGAAGCCCGCAGACTTCCACACAGTGGCGACCCCTCCCGCCACACCACCAGGTACTCAGCCTCTTCGCGGCTCCTTGAGTACTGAAATCTTCATACTTCTTCTTCAAACAGTAAGGCAACGCCCAAACCCTTTGGCGTCCTTACTCCTGAGGCGGCGCCCTGCCTGCCCCAGACACGAAGACGCCAACCCCATGCCACAGCGAAAAAACTTCAAAAACCTCACGACAACTTCATCTTCTTCAACAACAGCTTCAACGTCAACATCTTCAACTCAAGTACTCATCAAGTGCACACCCTTGGTGTACCATCAACATGACAACGGGGTGGGGGTAATAACACCTTCACGACGACGACAACAGTTCACCCCACCACATCTGACAGGAACCTTTTGCACCACTCTCTCCCCTTCTATGAAACCAGTTGGTCTAAACAGTCCAACACTTCAAAAATTTCATTACTGAAGAAAAAGGTTCATCAAAGCCTCAACATATTGCTTCTTGTAGCAAAAAAAAAAAAAAAACTGGCTAAACGTTCAGTCTCCAAAATCTTCATAAACAAGCACTGGCATTCAACTGCAGCTTCAGTTGACGAAATGGACTTTCGAACCAAGAAGGAAAGGGAAAGGGTAGGGATGCATGCCCCAGGCAAACCTCCCATAGACAATTCCCTAACAAACCAAAATTTCCTATATCCCATCTTTTTCAAAACAAACCTAAAGAAACTAATTTAAAATAAACACAATTTTTCAATATTTTTAAACATAGCAATATGTACCAACATTTAAATATAGGCCACCAGAAGAACGAACACCAACAGGTAACTGCCGCATGGCAAAAATAATAAACACTTTTACAATGAATGCAAATGAAATTCAAAAACCCAAAATTTTAACTGCTTATTTAACTTTTTTTTCAGTTATAGTGAATTTAATTGTTTAAAATTATTTTACTTTCAAAATTTTAAATCTTTTTTCAAAATTAAAACATTTAACTGTAAAGTTTTAAAAGATCATTAAGACTGTTATGTTTGCTAACAAAACAAAACTCTCAACATAAATCATGAATTCTGAAATCCTACAAAAGTCATATCTCATTAGCCACACAAATTAACTACTTTAAATGAAAAGTAAATCCAAACCTACAATTAGTACAAAACTCAAAATGAAAAGTTCCCCTTTAAAACAATATATTATTAATTACAAAGTAGCCCTGAGATCTCCTATACCATCCTGAAATAGAAATTAATAAAACAATCCTAGTACAGCTGAAAAATAAACATTACATCACATTAAAAGATTTGTCTCCTTCACTGGACATCAAGCTAAAAATCCTTACAGAAAATAATCGTTATTATGGTCACAAATCTCTTTTAAACAAAATTAACTGTCTGTTTTCCCCTTAGCTTTTAAAACTTTCTCATCCCTCTCGAAGTGAAGATTAGAACTGTAGATGTAGTCCCCTCTCTGTTGTCCACTTGAATTTTCATTCTTCTTCTTACACAGGATACTGGATCTTCATTTCTGTATGCTGGTTATTCTATCCTTCCCCAAGGATGTCCCATTACTCGAATCTGTAACACCCTTGTCCAAAATTCCTTTAAAACAACTGTAACTTTTAATTTACACCACAAATAAACACAAACAAAATACACAAATATAATTTTGTCCTCTTGCAATTAAATTTCAAAAAATTAAACAATAAAACAAAAAGATTAATTTTCTTAGGTCTATCAGAGCCACATTCACAGGGCAAACAAAAATAGTAACAACACAAAAACAAGTTAGTGAAGACACAGAGTGCAACACAAAACATTTTGTCCACCAGGGTCTGACACATTCACTCACTTAAAACATACACTACCTAAAATAAAAAAAAATAATAATATATTTAATTATTTCTTAATACTCAATAAACTGCCACTCAGAAATTCCACTAGACAACAAATAACTTTGACAACTTCCTAAAATCCTTTCAAGGTAGGCCTGTACCTAACTCCGACAAAAACTCTCAAAAATAACCTCTAAGACATTAACTATTTTCCAGAAACTGCCTCCAATCAAATTAACTTCAAACAACTTCAAAACAACACTGACAACACCTCTTGGCAACAATCTAATATACCCAAAAAGCAAAGTAACATCACTTCAACACACAGACAAAATATAACATTAAAATTCTTGTAGACCAAAAACACTCAAACTAATAAATCAAATTTGCATTTAAAAAACTACAATACATATCTACCTAATAGAGTTTCAGGCAAAACGTATTTATTTCCATAACCTAATCTTACCTTACTTACTGTACGCTTATCCACCATGACAAAAACACAATCACTTACTTACCTTCTTCTGTAGGTGCCTTAACCTGTCTCCACGAGCAATTCTCTGGTGAGAGTCCATTGGCCTGGAGACCATAGTACACCATTCCCAATCCTGATGCAGGCATCCCCACATACAGCCATCTTCTAGGTTAAACACTACACTTCTTCAAACCTCAAGTTGGAAATGGTTTCTCCCCCATGGCTGGAGAACACGATCCAACACTCACTCCACTATAAAAATTACTGGCTGCCTATAAAAAAAAAACATTGCACTGCTTCCTCTTGACTTTCACTGGAAGTCCATACTGTGCACTATTCACTCACTTATAGAACCTATTTAATTCTTTATTTTAGACTTGCGCCGACCCGGCGCAGCTGGCAATCCCCTTCATGTCGCCCTTTGTATTCACAAGTCTGTGAAGTACATTTTCCTTCCATCCTCGTCACGGCACCATAAAATGTAACGGGTCTCGGTCGCTGAATGAATGAACTTACTTCGCCGCAAACTTCAAATATCCTGGTCACTGCACCAGAAATGTGACGGGTCTCAGCGTCTGGATGAAGTGATCGTATAGTGGTCTTTAAGAATATATTTGCAGTAGGCTACTCAAAAAATTTAAAGCTTGTTGGCGTGACTGTTTTTGTAAAGTAACTTTAAAAATTCAACTTCACATACTGAAAGTTTTAGAGTTCAATCATAATATTCTTAAATCATAGTCAAAGCCTGATGCTCCTCGGAGAGAACAGCTCAACCCAAAAAAAAAAAAAAAAAACGCTTAAAAGGATTTCAAACTATGTTCCAAAAGAACAAAACACGCCACGACATTTTACTAATACCATCCTCGTTGGAACCACGAGCTCTCCGCTCGGCCACACAAAACAAAAAAGGCTTTTACATTAAACTAGGTATTAAGTACTCATGGCTGCTCCGCCACCTCGCTCCCACACAGCCCACGCACCGTTCCAGACAGCCATCTCCGTCGGCGACTGAACAACAAGTAAAAATGGCGAACCCCGCGATGCTTGCTCTCTCCCTGCAGCGCCTCTAGCGGCCACCCAGCGCACCAAGGTGAAAACGTAACGAAAACTAAAACTAAATTAAATATAATGACAAGTTACAAACTTTATACTTTTAAAAAACCTGAAGTGAAAATATAGCTTTGAAAACCATAATTACATTAAAATTAACAACATATTTTTTTATAAATTTAAACTGTATGTCCTTCCATTGGCCCAAGCTGGCCCGCGCAAACACATCACCGTCTTTCTCGCACACTCAACGAGCGGCGGCACACGTGCACTCCATGAAAAGTAAAAGTAGTAGTAAAATGGTAAAATCTAAATATAGCGATTCCAGGAACACCTGTGCCATGAAACTACACTTGCTAACAATACACCCAGCCTGAAGTTAAAGTACAATAATAATTAAACTGCAAGTGATAATCTTATATTAAAATTAAAATACAAAGTTGTCTCAGCCTAAATAAACCAAATTAAATGTAAAAATTTAAAAAAATCAATCCTGATACAGATAAAATGTCAAACAATACCTTACCAAACTCATGTCAACAATACCTGAAAATAAATAAATAGTTAATAGCAAATTCAATAAATAAAATATAAGGAATAAATAAAATAAATCAAACCGGAAACAAATAAAGGACTAAGTTGTAGGTGGACAGCCTCACAACCCCCCCTCCTCCTTGACATGCAGAGGTTGTCCACACAATCCTCTGTGTGTCAAGTACTGAGTACAGACCTGCAGGTTATCACAAACACAATTGACAAAAATACATTTAGAAAAATCAATAGACATCACATTACAGCAGCAAACAATTCAAAAGGAAACACTTAGTACAGAAACATAATTAAAACTGCCAAAACTGGAATATCATAACAAGTAGCACAGCAACAGTGAAAGAACAGCAGCAAACTTTGCACTTTACAACTTACAATACAAACATTTGCCAAAAAAGACACATCAGAAAAAAACAAAGAACATTACATTACAACTGAACTCCTTTAAAAACCATTATCATTTACTATGTACTCTTATCAATTTTCAAATATACACAACTGCACTGCCAGGAAATCCCAAAATAAACATTAGCGCAAGTCATATCAATTTGAATTATGTGTACATGTCGGCAAATAACACTGAGTACAAAGCAAAATCCAAATAACCAAACACAATATTAAATACTATTACTTCAAAATTCTCTAAACTCATCAGCATCAATTACCACTCAAATGCAACTCATATAAAATAATAATTAGCAAAAACTTGTACTGTATCACTTAACAACGAAAATTTTACTTCAATGACAATCTGTGTTAGGTCATCTTGAACCAAGCTATGAAACACACAAACTCAACATCATTTTAGAAAACTAGCACACTCTTGGGACAATGACGGAGGGACAATCAAACACTAATAACAAATACTCAGGTGTACCCATTGGAAAACGACGAGCCACCCTGCTGACAACACACCCTTTGGACCAACGACGGAGTGGCATACACACAACAAAATAGCAATACAATATACTCAGGTAGGCCTATTGGACGATGACGAGGCATCCTGCTCAAAAAGAAAATCACTCAATTAACCTATGTTCAAAACCAAAGAGCCAAATCACGGCCACTGATAAAGAGGTGACCTAAGCCAGACAGTTAATTAAAATCAAAACTCATACTTCACTGAAAATATCAAAACTCAAAACTTCAACTTTAATATATCATCTTCTACTACAACAAGCTCCAACAATAATGTACTCAGTGCTAAATTAAATGTGTTACTCATCGTGCAAAATACTAACACTTAATACTCAATTATGGTCCTGCCAGCAACCACAACACACAGAAACAAAACAAACCACAACACATATATATTTACCCAACAAAACAATTACGTGTAATTAAGTAAGTGTTGTTATAAAATGTGAAGATTATTGGCAGTGAAACATAAATAAGCTGTGGCATGTGTGCATTAACTGTTTCTCGACAGACAGGTAAGGTCTGCTGTTTTACACAAGAAAAAAATAAATAAATACACATTATCAAAATACACAAATGATCTAAAATATTATTTTTTTTATTATATTTTTCTTCTTGCAATTTGGCCTCAGCCCTGTGGCAAGGATTTGCATAACCTACCTCTTCTCAATTTTCCGACCCCATCAACCTTATCCTAAACTCCCTCTCTCCTGTCACCTCAACCACATTTCTCGCCAATTTTTTTTCCAATCTCATAGTGTTTTTTCCTCTCGCTTTCCTCTTCCCCACCCTCTGTATATTCAACCGTGATCACCCCTTTCCATGAATATACCTCTCCGTATCTTGTCACCCAGTTGTGCCCACCCACCCCACCCCAATCTTCTCACCCCACCCCAATCCTCTCACCATTACTGATGGTCTGAAATCCTCTTCTCTCTCCCCCTGCGCCCTCCACTAATTTGTGACCCACCTAGCAGACATTCTCTGCACCTTCTCCATCTCTACCATTTCCCTTCCCACGTACGGGTCCCAGACCACCACCACATACTCCAAAATGGGCCTCACCATTGTTTTGTATCCCTTTTCTTTCACTTTCTTGTCTGTGTCCCTTAACACCCTTCCCAGCAGGGCCCGCGCTCTTCTACCTTTACTTGTAACACACTTCACTTGCTCGCTCCATCTTAAGTCGTCCTGAAGAATAACTCCCAAATATGTATATCTGTTCGCCTCTACAATCTCCTATCATCCCCATCTATATATGTCTCTGACTACCTCTCTTTTCTGTGTAAATCTCAAAATTTTAGTTTTATTTATGTTAATTTTCATCTCATTTTCCTTTGTCCACTGTTCCAATTTGTTTATGTCCTCCTGCAGACCCCCACCCTCTCCAATCACCTTGTACAAAACACAAAAGACGAACCCTACAATTCATGTTTATCCCCAAATCCCCCATCATAATTAAAAAGAAAAAAAAAAAATACAGTATGATATCATTACCCTTGAATTTACAAACTCTTGCAATTACCAACTCTTGCAGACTTTTTACCTTTTAATCTTCACATTACCCCTACACCATTCCTGCACCCCCCATTTCCTTATGTCTCTCACCACACAGTACATCTCCACCTCCTCAACACCTTTGAATTTAACTGCCTCTCTCTGCCACACTTGCACCCCCCACTGTTCACATTCCCTCCAGAATTCTGTTCCAACAAGTACGCCATCAGTCCAACAAAAGGCCCTTCCCATCACGCATCTTACATTCGTTTTGTAAGGCACTTGGCCGAGCTTACCTAAATTTTCCGTATGTATCTATTTATTTAATTTGGGGTTAACATAGTATGAGAGAGGTCCTCCAATGCTCCGGCATCAGTATGAGCCTAATAGGGTCCCGAGACTCGTCACTTAGTGTTTGGTTTGCAACTGGGAGTGAGGCTTTGATCTGTGAGCAACGGCCGCCCGGCCTACCTTACGCCAGTGCGCTGCGACGTCCGGATTGAGTGAAAACCTAATTCCTAGGGACGCCCATACCGGCGTACAAACGCAGAACTGAATGATCACTAACAATTTGTAAGCCCATAAAAGGGAAACAAGATTGAAAGACTTCATAGATGATATGTTGTAATTTAAGAATGACTTATTTTGTACTCTGTATAATAGTTGCGGTGGGCTGAACCGGTAAATCCAGTGTTAATATCTGTACTATATTTATTC
>PNEQ01073045.1:0-20147 GCA_003012365.1 Medauroidea extradentata | reverse complement strand
AACAGGTCTGGACACTCGCCTGGAAACTTGACCCCCTTGTTGTTTGGCTGTAGTTCACCAAGTTACCGAGAGTGATGTGCTTTATTGGCGCTGATCTTAAGGGCGGTCGGACTAAACTCTGCCCACTTCCTTTCCACTAAGATAAACAATTTATCAAAACGTATTTTTTATCAATTTATGAAATACTCCCTTCGCTCACAATCTTAAATTATGGCTTCAGAAATCTTTATTTACTTTTTAAATTTAACAATGGAAAAAAGTGGACGGAGTTTGAGTCCGACCGCCCGGAAAACAGCGCCAAAAAGTACGACATTCTCAGTAACTTGACGAACTACAGCCAAACAACAAGGGGGTCAAGCAAAATACATTGTTAGATAGGCGAGTGTCTAGACCTGTTCTTCTACGACCGTGGTCGCCGCTAAATTGTATTTATCCTGAGAACAATAATTTAAATGTGCTATTATAGCGCAATTTCTCTTTGCCTTCTGCTACAGTACAGACGCGGCAGTTTAACTGTTAACGTGTGTCTATCACAATCACTCCTACAATTCTTTTACAGCTATTCTTAATTTTCTGGACAGTTTGCGACCTAAATGTAGGTTAAAAATTCAGCTGTCGTGCCTGTATTATAGTGCAAGGTAAAAACATGTGCGCTATAATAGCAAAATTTACATTTTCGCTATCAGATATAAAAAAAAATTAAGTAAAATTATCTAATACGGCCAGTGATGTCGAGCTTTAAGAAACTATATTAATTAAACATGCGTTGAGCGGTTTCTGATACACGTACAACACTGCAAACTTTCTTAATATCTGTTAAGATTATGTGTGGAACTTTTATATAAAACTGAAGACTTTAAGTACACTTATACGTAAATAAATTCATTACCGATTCATTCAAAAGAGTTTATTTGGGAGAAAACATCTTGCGTAACAGTTTAAAAAATTGAAAAATAAGTCGTATTTGTTTACCTCCACAACGCGTGAATGTAAAAAAAAAAAATGCGAGTTTTCAGGCCAATAAACATTCCATTTCAAAGATCAATAAACATTCCATTGCGGACAAGTAAAGCAGAATAATGTTACTGTTTCAAAAATCGTTCAGAGGCTGTCAACAATTTACAGTCGCCTTCAGATTATGATATATTGATATCTCCGTTCACATGTCCATTTTATTTTTTTTTTTTTCAAAATTGACTTTTACACGTGGATCGTTTCCTCGTCAGTTACACCGAATACGCATAAAGACGTCACATGCCCGCACGTACCTGTATATAAAACGGGAGTAGAAGATTATTAGGGCCGCGGTGGCCAAATCGTCAGACCTCTCGCCTCCCACCAAGGCGATCTGATCCGGGTTCGATTCCCGGTGGGGTCGGTCCCCGGACTTTCGCATGTGGGAATCGTGCCGGACGATGCCATTGGTCGGTGGGTTTTCTTGAAGGTTTTTCCGTTTCTCCCACCCATCTCATTCCGGCGCTGCTCCATACTCCCTCATTTCACCCCTCACCAGTGGCTTAAAGACCTACATGCTAAGCGCTGACCAAATTCTCTCATCACAACTTGATGGCGTGAGTGTCGATATATCAATAAAATGTTTGTTTCATAAAGCAATTAATGTGAGTACGTCTTAAAATAATATGAACTGATGGGATTGTTTGCAGCTGTAAAAAAATTACTTTAGTAACTTTCCTTTATTTATATTATAATACAAGTTATTTGAGAAACCCCAAATGTCTATCCTACAATACCATAAATATTATAGTATTCGTACCATTATGTTCTTTCCAGCCAACAATATGTTACTAAGTAGAAGATATCAAACCTATCAGAACCGTTTTTAATACAACAATGTTTGTAGTACATTACGTTATTGATCTTTTTTGCGCCTCAAGAAAAGTTAGCAATTATGACATGTATGGTTTCTCAAATAACCAATTCATTTATCAGAAACTTATTCAAGCGCTCGCTCAAAATTGGCGAATAAATTTCATTAGAGATTCGTTGAGGGCAAACTACACACTAACAGAAAAAAATTATTATACCTTAAACATTTTAATTTAAAAACTCAAAGCTGCTAGAAAAGCAATATGTAAAATAAACTTTTATATATATTTTTTGCTATTTTTAAATATATATTTATGTGTTCATATGTAGTCATAAAACTACGGCGAGGACGTTGTATACGGAAATAGTAGCCAGGATGGTCAGAAACAGAGAGGACGGCGGCCATTGCTTGGAGCGGTTACGAAAAATCGTGAAAAGTGGAATCGAACCCGGGACCTGCCGAACGCAAGTACGTCGTTTCATCAGCGCAACAACTTGCTTGGTCAACAGGAATAGGACATAATCGTTGTGAACACTTTGCTGCCATTCCTTCTGTCCGAAGTACATCTGTGGGCACAGCGACACAAAACGTTCAGTCGCGTAATCAAAACCACACGAGAACTTCGTCGATAAGAAAGTAATCGTTAGGAAAATAATGTGATGTGATGTGAAACACAGTTTGTATATAGTCAAGTTTACACTTAAGAAATAAAAATATATCTTTTTGCTTACTACCAGGTAAAAAAAAAGAGGATATATATATATATATATATATATATATATATATATATATATATATATATATACATATAGGATAGTAATAACATGTCGTCAGTGACTGGAGCACTACTAACTGACCAAGTTATGAATTTTAAATAGCGAAATGTTTACACAGTTTGGTTGTAATTTTTGGAATTTTCTTCAGACCAAATACTTACTTCGGAAATAAGTTCGATTTGCGAAACGTTTGACTATAGTATATAAATATATAAAGTATAAGCAGCCATTGTATGTATCGTCTTCATTGTGACTCTGATGTGGTCATATGTTATATTGTTCACTATATATCACTTTTGTAATAAAATTTTTTATCCTTTACTTAAAAAAATTCTTGAGAAAAGTTCATAATTTAATTTCTCAGGACTTAAAAAATTATTCATTTTAATGTAACTCATCATTACAATAAATTCAAATAATCTTACGTTACAACCAGTTACAGTTCTGTTAGTTCTGCTATTTTATTGGAACAAAATAAAAACTAAAATCACAAAAAAATATAATTTACTTCCAAATTTTGTCAGAGCTCAACATCATAGTTGAGCAAACATTTCTTCATTCCACATACACTGTTTATATATATATATATATATATATATATATATATAAAACAGTGATAAACAAACTGTATCAACATGTCTTTTAACTTTTTTTTTTGGATCTGACATTGTTTATGGGAATTTAAGTAGGACATTATTCCTAATAATAATTAATTAACCACTCTCAATCGTAATAAATCACATAGGTAACGGTGTGCTTTGTATTCTTAAAATATATGTTCTGTAATTAAGTTAAAAAGGGTTAACATTTTGTAACATTTAAGTACTTCGATTCACACAAAAATCCTAAATTTTTAAAATTTACCATTAAACGGTATCTCTCCTTAGTCTGCAGGCAGCTGCGATTTTCTTGGTTTTGGGGGAGGTTGAGGAGCTAACCGCTTCTTCCTGGGTATATCGGATGTCGGCTGTGTACCGAGACTTAGTAAAGATGTCCTTACAGGTTTCTGGGGAGGAACTGGTAATCCTGCAATGAACGTTCTCCCCTCTCCTGACTGCGCCGTCAATCCGTTGGAAGGAATTTTATCTGATTCTCCGGCCTGTGTAGATTGCCTTTCTTCTGCATTACTGCTAGTACCTTCACGCATTTCCAATCTCGCAGTATTATTCTCTCCAATATTTCTTTGAGTATTTCTGTATTCCAGTTCCGAATACTCCGGCGTAAGTGGCGCTTTATACCGCGGAGACGGTACTGGGGGCGGAACACAAATATCACTACCAACGTCCAAATGTTCTAACACTCTGGTGGTATGTGATAAGCTGCAATCATCAGAGCTTATTGGTGTTGCCTGTGTATCAAGGCCAACTTCAGAAACCACGCTCATGGAGCTTGAGTCACCAGAGTTCGGTGGCAAAGAAGCATCTCCGTTAGATATTCTATTGCTGATGGATGCATCTTGAGAACTGTTACTTCCTTCGGTATTCTCGACACTAGGCATTCGTTTGAATAACCGCAATGGTTTTGCGGGTGGTACAGGTGGAGTAGTAGCTTGTCTCGAAAGTTCGTCCTGATCACACGGGATATGTATGATACTTTGTGGTCGATTTTCAGACGTTTGTCTGGGGGGTTTCGTCGGAGGCACAGGTTTAGCCCCAGGCAGTCGCTGACTCCACGATTTTCTGAAAAATGTGTTATCCACATTTGCTGTCTGCCTGAAGCTTGACGACTTTTTGAATGTATGGTTCTGGAATTCTTCCTGTGGTTCACTTTTCCTAAACACGTGTTCTGGCGTACTCTTGCGTGAAACAGGGCCCAGTGGCAGAACTTGAACACCAAACTTTTCTGTTAAGTTTCGTGGAGGTTTAGACGTTTGAATGATAATGTCTTCAAAGAACAGTTGTTTCGGTGAACAGGGAGGGGTATCTTCTTCTGGAGGCTCATATTTTTCTCCTGGGTACATCAGGCTATGAGCGAGAGACCTCATGGAGTCAGCCTGAAATCACCACGAAACACCATTTTACACGAATGTCGAGATGACTCGTACAACTCTCAGTCAACAATCACTATATGTTTTCATAATTTACATCTTTCTAATCAAGTTTAATATAAATAAACAAATCTCGTAGTAAATAACACTACCAGCAAGTATTTATGGAACATTTCTTTGGAAATACACTGTACTAATTATCCATAAATCATTGTAATAAGTTAATTTAACATTCAACATCTGTAGGAAACTATTTACTTTAGGCAGGACTGACATTTTCAATAAACAAGAATGGTAATTAAACATGAAACTACTAATATTGAAACATACATAATATTAATTTTTGTAACAGATAGCCTTTTTTTTAAATGCAGCTCCCAAAGCCACTAAAAATCTATAATTTTATATAAAGACGTAATCCCGTTTAAATCAGTGCCAGATGACAGGACATGACACATGTTCTTAAGTGTACAATGGGACACGTTAAATGATACGCTGTTCTAACACGAATATAATGGGAAAATTTCTGACGAACATGTAATCATCCTATTTAGTTGTAAATGAATTACATACGGACGGGTGTCATTAAGTAACCCGTATCGTTTACAACGAAACAGGAAATTTAAATCATTGCGTAAAAGGAGCAAATGTCTGCTTTTTTGAGATCGGTAGCCTCCAAGGTGAAATATTCCATGTTTAAAATTTAATAAATTTTACATACATGTCGTTTTGCCCCGTAAGAATACGACCTCAAGTACAATTTACTACTACCGTTCATATTATTGAACTAATACGAAAAAAAGTCGTCTTGTAGAGTTAAAATACGCACAGTAAGTTTTGAATTAAGCTGTGCTTATAACAGGAGTTAGGTTTATTGTTTCGGATATATGTTGACCTTGCAAACTGTCAGAGCCAGTCAACTGTATCGTGATTTCCATTTCCGTGATCTAACACCTTCAATAAAATAAATCACCAACAAAATTAATCAGAATTTTCAAAGGATGAATAGGCTTCAGTCAAACATGCTTTCATTAAACATAATTCAGGAACAAAAGTAGTGTTCACTTTGAGCCAAAAACGCGTGGTAAGGTATGTAAAAGTTGATACAGTACTACCTGAAACAATATTTGCTTAAATTAAAATAATTTCATGTAACTAAAACAGTTGAAAATCAAACTTTTGTCCCGTGGCGTGTTTGCCTTAACTAGAAAACAATGTGTGACAGTTACGTGAAAATCCTTACATTATTACACATTGCTTGGTTGTAGAAACATGTGTTCGTATCATGAGGTAACTGACTTCATCTTTTGAAT
Organism: Medauroidea extradentata; assembly: GCA_003012365.1. NCBI lineage: Eukaryota > Metazoa > Arthropoda > Insecta > Phasmatodea > Phasmatidae > Medauroidea > Medauroidea extradentata. Next base: position 14,243 of record PNEQ01073045.1, on the reverse strand, counting down.
TTTGAGTAGCTACCGTTTTTTTTTATACTAGAAGAGAGCCGGATGCTTCATCCGACTTCACCTCATCAGCATCGATGGCTTTAATTAATATATTGTTTGGCGTTTTATGTTTTGAAGCCTGCTAATAATCCTTTATATTTTACAGTGTAAATATAACGCAATGCAGTTTTTTAAACTCTACGGCAGATAATAATTTTTTATTTTCTGGTACAGTTAAGTGTGCGAGATGGTGGTAGGAATGTGTAATTAAAATCTAATTATGAGCCTGCGTCTTTCCTTCCCTCTGCTGATGTAAACATTAATTCCTTGTTTAATTGTGTAGCGCGTCTATGAAACCGAGAATGCGTTACTACGATCGGCTGGAACCAAGAAGTACGGTCCTGAAATTAAGTTAGCTATTTTATTTAGTGTGTTTGTAATTATCTAGTGTCGGCATTGTTCTCCTTTATATTTTTTGTTTTGGTGGAAGTTAACTGGTTTTATTTTTAAACCTTTGAACGTTGTAGACTGAATGCTTGAAAATGGTGACAGTACAGTGGCAGGAGCTGGGAGAAGAGTCGGGCATGGCCTTTGTTAAGAAACAATCCCAGCATTCACCTGGAACGATTTCGGGAAACCGTTGTGCTGAAGAATAATAAGTAGAGGCATGAAGTTTCTGCGAAAATCTTTTTGCCCCACTTCGTTTCAGTGCCTTATGTGCACACCTGCATATCTGCTTTGTGGTCAGTGATTGTGTGTCTTAGCGTCTGGAGATTCCATAAGCAAATAACAGACGTGTGGTGTCGCAGTTATCCGTGTTCTGATTGGCACAGTCAAATGAAAGAGGACTCTGCACAATCAATGACCATGAAGCAGAGTTGCACGTAAGGCGTTGAAACATAGTCTGGCAAAGATATTTCCGCAAGAACTTCCTGTTTTTAATAATGAGACACACAAACGTGTTGATAATTTTTTATTTCTAACGGAAAGCCTCTAAAGAGACCTAGTAACATCACATAAATCTTATAATCAATCCTGACATTACACAGTTCATTATCCACTTTATCGAATGGCGTTAGTTTATTGTTAGAGCCCACGATTTTTGGTGAAAAGAATTCTGCAACATTTTGTTTCAATGCCTTACGTGTTCATCTGCAGGTCTGCTTCTTGATTATTGGCAGAATGTATAATTGCACAGGCGTGGCTCATTTGACTGTGCCAACAGGAACAAGGTTACTGCGACACCACACGTCTGTGATTTGCGGGTAGAACCCTAGACGCTGAGAGTTTAAAACAGCCAATCACTGACCAAGAAGGAGAGCTGCACGTGTGCACATAAGGCATTGAAACAAATTGTTGCAGAATTCTTTTCACCAAAAGTCGTGGGCTCTATTTATTGTCTAGTTAGTTAGGAAAACCATTCTGATTGCATTATTTCAGACTAAGTAAGCATACAACTATTAACTTTTTAGACCTGAAATACTAAAATTTATTTTTTAATGTCAATACTTAATTTAAAAAATATATAAACAGAAACAACGTCGTTCACACATAAACTTCGCTCCTCCTGTTCTATATTGTAGGAAGACCATCTATATTTTATTCTTATATGTACACAACATTCCGCAAATATGCTCTTATTGTCATTACATAACCATTTGTGCTCTAAAGCACGTTCCTAAAAGTTAATTGGGAATTTAGCTTGCATATTTACCTTATAAAAAAGTGCAAATGTATTCTTTATCTCAGCTAAGTTATTACAACAATAAAATAAAATTCATTTTTGTAAAATAATATCAGCAAATGTGGGAGTTTAGTTATTTATGGCATTGGATCTCCATGAACTATAGTTATGACAAATGTAATAAAGTGAGGTAAAGGTACATGATGTGCTCGCATTGATACATCGTGTTGCTTAGCACAAATTACTACTACGGAAGTAAGCATTATACACTGGTGTTCTCTTCTAAGCATATATACATATTTACAATCCCTACTAATTCTAAACAATAGTCTCATGTTATCGGAGATACGTATTTGTCTAATTAGGACCATCCTCTCTGGCTACTTACTTTTATTGTCAGTACTTGTACAGTAAAATAACGTTTTCTTATGCAAACAATATAATTAATTAAATTTGTTAACCTTTAACTTCGCATGGTGTCGATTACCCATAGCTATAGTCCATTATGACTGAAAAACCTGCACACACTTCCACTTATACCAAAATGTATTTGCTAGAACAAAATTTATTTCTTATCTTGGTGTTTATTTTCCACGCTTTATTATCACACTCAATTACATTCGCATTTTCCCCTTCCTAGGTCTGTTATGAGACACCAATAATACGAAAAAATGTTCTATAAGCTAAAATTGGGATAGTACACAGTTGTTAGTTTAAAAGCCAAAAAAAGAAAGATAATATAAAAAATAAACACATGTTTTCCACGTAGCAATGACTCGTCTGTTTTATTTATTGAAAATACCCACTTTAAAAACTGATTATCGTCACACACAATCACTATAAATACAGTTATGAAAGTCCACTACAGTAAATGCTTGTACAAATAATATGCTTGTATTGTAAAATAAAAGCTGCTGTTCTTCGTTTCATAGCCTAATTAATACATTATTAAAAATAGTTATTGATTTGTCCTACAGATCGCTTCTTCTTCTATACATCAATACAGAGATATTTACAACTGTCCACGTGGCGTGTATAGTGCTCAGTAAATACACACATGTTTACAAGGGAACTATTTTCTTGTCAAAGTGGTGGCAGAAGCAAGAATCGTTTTGCTGCAGGCTTGGGCGGAGCAGGCTCTTCATGGCTGGGCTGGCAAGGAATGAAGGTGACTGTCTTGGTGACGGAGGGCTAAAGAGAGAGAAAGAGAGAGAAAATTCACTTACATAGTGTTCTTTAATAATATGCCCTGACTGTATTGCTGTCAGATAATTTGTATACTTTCGCTGTGTAAGTAACAAATAAAAATAAATGTATTACACGAACTCAAACCTTGACATGATCCTTCAGTGTGATTTGAGTTTGGGGTGTATGCCAATCTGAAGTGTTTTGTTGAATATACGCCATTGCTGCTGAATGTTGCTAAGTCTCAGAAAGTCCACAGTTACATAAAATTACTAAGCACGAGAAAATCAGCAACAAAAGAACGAAGAAAAAACTTAATGGCTACAGGCAACGAATATACAAGTAATTACACTATAGGAATATTATATTCCTATAGTGTAATTACTTGTATAACATCCAAATCAATTATATACTGACTATAATAGTCAGTATATAATTGATTTGAAAGTTATTTTCGTCCAGTATATACAGGATGTTCACAAAAACACCGACAAACTCCGGCAGGTGATTTCTTGTGAAAAATAAAGTAGAAAATATTAAGACATTTTGTACGTAAACATAATATTAAGGGAATAATTCGCCTTTGAAAATCAAATTTCAAAACTTTGATTTTCCCACAAACCGAATACTAATCGACGCACACTGATAAAACTCTCGATATTACTTCATGACAATACGGCCGACAAACCAACGGTAAACGCCAGCTGATACATTCAACCCTTACGAAAATAAAAGAGGTGGCCACCTTTAAATTGCTGATAACTTTTTTAACGTAAGGATAATCCAGCATTAGAAAGTGAATTATTGGGTAGTGTGAACTTAGTCCTCTTGTAGCGACTGTCTAGGGCTCATAGTTTTCGTACAAAACGCACGTGAAGTTTTGGCGTGGTGACACAGAGTCTAGTGTGTAGGCAACACTGCGTACACGAGTGTCTGGTTTATTACGCAGTGCCGCACAGATGATGGTGGACATTCACTGATATCACATACCGTAGTTTAAATTGTTCACATAACCGTAACCATCACTTTGTTCCAGACTGAATTTGTGTGTGTGTTTTGAAAAAAGATGTTAAAAGTCCAAGTGAAATATCTCGTCGGTACAATGCATGAAGCTACATATTTAAACAGTTTGTGTAATTCTGACACTGCTGAATAGTGTAAGGGAGCAGATATTGTTTTCATGCAATGTCCGGTATTGCCGATACCAATACTGATACTGCCTTGAGAAGGAAAAATAACATTATAGAGGACGTAGGAAATTAAATTTTAATTTTCAAAACACTTCGTCAAAGAAAATTCTAATTGTCTTAATTTGTATTGTTTTAGTTTAACTTACGTTTAAGATAAAATAAAAATCTACGAACCACAAACTAGTCAGTAACTCAAACATATACGGGTGTGTGATGAAGGATATGGTTTACTTTTTGATATACGTTATGCAATTTTGGTTTAAAATTGACGTCAGGAATAGATGTACTAACAGTCACCAGGTCATTTAAATGTGTAAAGTACTCGCGACTGTGACATTGCTAGGAGTGTTTTTCTCTGCCAGAAAGTTGTGTTGAAAGCTATGCAACATGCATAGAGAGAAGAAAAAACTTGGAATTTTAAACTGTTCCATTTCAAAAGGAGCGAGTGGTTTGGATTTATCGGTACCGGAACAGCACTGATGTAAACATGTAGTCAAATGTCAGGTTCCAAAACACTCCTAACATTACATTATCATATCAGTTACGCGATTTCATGCCAGTAGTGATACATCAACACCTTTTCCTTACCTTCCTTATCCCTCAACCCTTGTGTTGTGTCTGTCAGTTCTGTAATGCAGATTTCCTAAATGTCAGTTATCACTCATACAATGTCACATCAGTGTCACACAAGCAGTGCAGCACTGTGTTATTATACATACAGTTAACGGATTATTACAGTAAACGTTTTTGTTATATAATATGAACACTCATTAACTACTAAGTGACATTTAAGGCTAAAACTCTACCTTAAATCACTTAATTTTAACGGTGTAACGTTGGAGCTTTATTGAGCAGTTTAACGAACATAATAAAATACTCATATTGTTTCACTTGCACACAACAAAGTGATGGTTACGGTTATGTGAGCTACTTAAACTACGGCATGTGATATCGTCTGTACGGCACTGCGGAATAAACTAGACACTCGTGTACGCAGTGTTGCCTACACACTAGGCTCTGTGTCACCACGCCAAAACTTCACGTGCGTTTTGTACGAAAACTATGAGTCCTAGACAGTCGCTATAAGAAAACTAAGTTCACATTATCTAATAATTCACTTTTAAATGTTGGATTATCCTTACGTTAAAAAAGTTGTCAGCAATTTAAAGGTGGCCACCCCTTTTATTTTCGTAAAGGTTGAATGTATCAGCTGGCATTTACCGTTGGTTTGTCGGCTGTATTGTCATGAAGCAATGTCTTGAGTTTTGTCAGTGTGCGTCGATTAGTAGGAAAATAAAAGTTTCGAAATTTGATTTTCAAAGGCGAATTACTCCGTTAATATTACGGTTGCGTACAAACTGTTTTAAATATTTTCTACTTGATTTTAACGAGGAATCACCTACCGGAGTTTGTCGGTGTTTTTTGTGAACATTCTGTATATGGTCGCTATATAACGGAAACTCAATACACGAAAGTAAAAACTGACAAGGACCGAACATGATGCATGAAAATGGCAACAGGAACAACGGAAATGGACATGACAGAAATGGTTGTAGATAAGACACTGAAGGAAAGTCAAGAATTGTACATAGAAATGATGCCTACCAGGCGGGCGAAAGTAGATAGCAACGAGATATATAGTAAACATAGAGGGGCGGAAGCAGCTATTTCCAAGGCTCTCAGGTGAAGCCTATTTGAAATTGGTCGGCCATTTTATCTATAGTCAAAACACTGTCAGCTGATGCATGTTGTGATGTAGGTTATACGAGAATCGTGAGAAATATTTTGGGATATTGATCGTTGTGGTATTTGTTTGTCGAGTCCGTTACAACTACACCTGATTAATGTATTACTAGAGAACATTCGTACCCTCGCCAACATGAAATATGTATTAAATTGCTGCAATCAACAACATATTGTGATGCCTATCTCAGTGTTCGGCTGCACACACTACAGCAATAAAATGAAAGCATACTACAACTACTATAGGCTTTGTTTATGCAGTTTAGATAAATTGTACTGTTATGTTATGGGTAGCTGCAATGAGACAGGATAAAAAGTAGGTACCTAACTTTTTGGTTTACAATCAACATAAATCAAATATTAACGAAACATAACATTTAATGAATCGTGTAGAAATTCATTACTGGGAGGAGAAAGAAAATACATACTGCTTGATAGTATGGTATAGGCTGGAATATGTTGCCAAAGAGAAGGATACATAATATGGAACTTGAGGTGCGGGAACGGAAAAAGGTGCAAAGAGGGTAACGAGGTGGGTGAATAGAAGGTGAAGAAGGCAGCGGTACGATGGGGAGGATGAAGGGATATATAGGTCATCTGTAATGTTGAAGGAAATGGGATGGAGTACACTAAAATACAGAAGAAGAAATTAAATTCTGGTCAGAATGTTCATACTTGTGACTAGAGAGGGAGGTTGGGGAGGGTTAAATTGCCACCTAGCTAAGGGAGGGTATGGAGGAGAGTAAACACCAGTGAGAAGGTTCAAGTGGAGTGGAAGAGAACGTATTGGGTAGACAGTCTATGCTTGTGAGGTCAGCAAGAGGAATATCTTACAGAATGATATGGTAACTGTTAGGAGTTGGAAGGTTCAGGAGGGGTTTGGGAATGGTAGCCTAGAGAGGCAGGCAAGAATTGATCTCGCTACATGGCGAGATACCAATTGCGAATATATATTTATTTGTATAAGGTCGAGGCTGTTAAATAGGGTTAGGGATGGTGGCATGGTTGTTTACTGTTGATGTAGTTGACATGTTATATGCATGGTTCTTGTAGTAATAAGAATGTATTATAGTATTTATTTTTAACTTGTATATATATAAATTCAGGCTTATTTGTATATGTTCAGATGTTTTATAATTTACATTTACCAGTAGTCCTATAAACATAACCTTAACTTACAAAGTCTTACACAGTGTACTACACACAAAACTGAGGTAACAATAATTACACAGAAGCGTAATATGTATATTTTATGTCCGCATATGTTTACTTTAACGTTTTTAAAATTTATATATTTGGATTGTGAGCCAGTTACTCGCTACCTGCATATTTTCGTCAATTGTTTTCATCCTGTATTTACGATTTATTCTCGTTCCTAAATTATTAAACGATAGACAGAGGTATTTATATGATTTACATGCCACATAGACATACACAATGCATCGTAAGCTTTGTTTTTCCGTTATTATCGGCACATAAACGTAATTTATCCCTAACCAACACCCTGCCACGCCCCTTTGTTTTGACGATGGAAAACATTGCCGACACAAGTTCAATTGGGCTTCAGCCAGAAAGCGCTTCCGCCCCTCTATGTTTACTATATATCTCGTTGGTAGATAGGCACTACGCTTGCTCTAATGACAATAGCGTTCTCTCTCTATGCCAACCTTGACAGTATGGTACTCAATGTTTGTATATATCGTGCGAATAAAATGTTAGGTATTAAGTACTTGCAAAAGTAAACTTATTTATAATAATTATTTTCATTTTAAATCCATAGTCTAGACAAGAATACTCAATTCTTATTTCTGAATTATGTACATCGTTATTTCTGTTTTTCGTGTAGTTATGTTGGAATAGCTGGGTTATTGATTACTAGTGATTCATGTGTGCGTGTTTAAAAGAGTAACGATTTATTCAACAAGATACTATTGGCTATAATAAAACAGAGTAGACATGTAAGATGCTGGGTGCAATTAATTTTCGGAAATTAACAGTATATCATATTACAATATTATAATAGAGTTCTGTAGCACAGTGAGGTATGGCCACGTGCAAACTTTTCTAAACACAATACATAACCTACTTAATCTACCTTATTGTCAGAACTTGAAAACTTAGTTGTATTTGCATTACGGAGTAAGTCGGTTTAAAATATTATCCATTTAACACCGCAATATGACGAATGATGGAAGTTAAATGGGTGTAACCAAAAACATAAAAACATGATGTTAAGTAAACAATTCTTCGTTAAGGCCGAGCTCTTTAGTTTATACTGTTTTTGCGATAAATATTTTTTTAAAACTTAAACAAGAGCAGATATCAAAAAGCTGTCTTGCAGTTTTGTTTAAAATGGGTTTATCCGTGAGAACTAATTTCGATTAAAAAGTAAATTAACCAGAAATTAGTAAATTACATAATTAGATAAAACCACCGCGTTTACTACCTTGAAAAAAATCAGCCAACATGGAGAAGACTATTTTAAACAAAACTGCCAGATATATTTGTTATATTTGTTCTCGTTTAGGCGTAAAAAAATAATCGCTAAAAAAGAAGAAACTAGATAGCATGGCCTTAATTCTAGTACCGAACCAGCATGGTCATCCCGTAGGAAATTTGGGGGGAAAAGTTAAAAATAAGGGAATGAAATGTAAATGCGACTTTTATGCTTTATTATAAATTTCTGCACACTACAATATTATATTTTAAATACCTATATACAGTTTAAAACACTCGGCGATACTGGCTGCTGAAATTGTAAAGTTGGTACTTCATTAGAACATTGTTCATTTTCCCACCAAGAACACATGGAAAATAAGAATGTCCGCTTATCGTGGCAGTGCCGTGTCTTCCTCCTCATCCTTGCTCTGTGGTGCCTACTCCCAGCTCGGCCAATGACAGTGCAGCTGTCTTCTGATTGGTCGTGCAACTTGTGAACGTCACACCATTGTCGCTATTTCCATTCACCTTGTTTGGTTTGACTACAGCCATTTTGGCATTCCTTGATTTGTAACTTAGATTTTTTTGTGCTAATTTTCTCGTTCTTGGTCCTTTTATGTAAATGTGGCGTATATCCAACAAAACATTGCAATTAGTCTTACTATAACGTGTGCGACCTCAATATAATACACGTTTTTATTATTACTCTAGACAAATCTGTCTTCGAAACTACTTACTTTATAACGTACAAGCGTTATCAAGAAGTATCTCGTTAGGAACGTGGCTACAGTGTTATGAGACGAAATAAGCAAAACTGCTCTGTAGCAATGCCAAATTCCATGGTCACCGTGCCTTACTTCGAATTAATACATAGCTCCGTGCCCTAAATTCATCAAACGCGCTCTATGTGTTAACTGACCGGAACTGCTGAAGATTATGGAGAAAAATTATGTATTTGAACTTTTAAAATTGGTTAGCTGCTTGAATCCAGTCATACACGTCACATCTAAATTCCACCGGCATACTTCGGCATTAGGACGAAAAATGAAGTCAAACACACACACACACACACATATATAAACACTTCTGTATAAAAAAAGTCTTAAGAAAAATACATGCCCATTATTTCCCGTTGACGTTGAGAGTATGTAAATAAGGTGATTACTTCTTCTGTGATTGTATAACGCATGTTTGAAAAGTCACAAATTGTTCAATCCTCTTGAGTCTCCGGTCATAGGGATTGAGCACAGACGGATGCAATATCATTTGCTATTATTTTTGACACTATTAAGTATAATTTTATGTCACCTTGTCCCTTGAATCTCTGCAACCATTTGCTATTTTATGTCCGGGAGCGGTCTTTGCCTATTTGCCAGATTTTCTCAAATATTTTGAAATTTTTAAAACGAACTCTTCAAAACTCAGAAACTGTTAAGGTATATCTCCACAAAGCCACCTTTCTTGATAACTCCGACATGCTGAATGATAAACTCGTAATAAAATCTCAAACCTTGTACAGCCACACAGAGAATAGTTTGCCATAACTGTCATAGTACCTACGGTTATTTCGATGAACTGATCTAACGACAGCCACGTACTTTGTGGTTTGGAGATCGTATTTCACTCCCTCATTGTCCAGCAACTGATTCTTATAACTTAAATATTTTCTCCCAGGTTTGTTAACAATTAAGTGTTTCAAGTCCAACTTCAAGAACGCATACTACAGATAGGATACATTTAGACAACAAGCATGGGCGTCACCAGGAATTATTTCAAGGGGGGGGGGGCGAAGATTTAGAAATTTAAGTTTAGTCATCATAAAACTAATCTATTATAAGCAAAAACATACTTTTTGCAGCGTCTGACGACACAGACCATTGTTTTGCAGAATTTGACGCAAATTAAGACCTTTTCACAGTGCCTGACACAATTAGTGAATGTAATTTTGTGAGTAGTCTACCGCCGTGGTTTGTCTGTCGATTTCAGCAACATCCGTTATCTCATATGACATACTGACCGTATCTACGAACGTCCATCTGTGCAGTCACTTAGAAGATGGCTACCGCTTTAACAGTATTGTTTCTTTACAACAATACTGAACGGAATCCGAAAACTGACTTTAAATGTCGGAATGCTCTAGATTGTCGGTGTGGGGCCTCCTGTGAGGTCCTACAGCTGCGTTTTCGTTAAATTAACGGCAAAAATTATGTCATTAGCAACTTTATAACAGCGTTCGTGTTAACTATGCGCGATAAGGAAGAATAAAACATTGGCGGTTATTTGTAAATCATCGGTGGCTTAGAGCAAGGTGTTGAATTGTCGCAACATTTTCTGTTTGTTGCTTTCAATTACTTTGTGACATAAAAATTGGAATTTCACTAACACTGGTTATTACGCGTTTCATCTTGCCTACTGCCGCAGAAATTATTTAATGCCTGCTGACATGTAAACTTCAGAAGAAATTTATTTTCTTTCCACTGGCTGCTCGCATTCGATAACATGGCTGCGTACCGGTACTGCAGTTCTTGTAACAATGCAGTCGAGCATGTCTTATTAGATTATAGAATTATATTTTAATTCACCTTTTTGAGCTAAGAATTTGGATGTCAGTATTATCATTAATATATGGTGTACTTTATTTATTTCTACTGTTAGCTAGTTTTCTCTTCGGTCGAAGTTAAGATTGATGAAGTGAAATAAGTTACATAATAGAAATATTGCAAATTCATGTATACGAAGTCACTGATCTAGTTATTGATATTATGGTTATTTCTGTTTCAATGCATTCCAAAGACAGTCATTGAACGGGGCCCGGCAAGACCTAGGGGCCACCTCTTATAATCCCTGTCAAACAATGTCAAAGACTATGCAGCTCTATCCCAAATATATTCTACAGATAGTCTTCTGTATTACTGGTCCTTTCCTCTGTAACCGCAAGTCGGAATGTCTGAACGTCAGTTTAGAAATTCCTCGAGAAGTATGTGTGACTGCTTCCATCGCTAGCAGTTCCTTGTATTTGACGGCACTATTACTAACTTATTCGCCACTACTCCGTATCTTCCCTTGTGCGTGGCTGACTGTCGCTTCTTACACAACAAGGAAGTATTTTTAGACTCGTCTTCTTCCTGTGTGTCTGTCTCTCTTGTCCCGCGTTCTGCCTCCTCATCCGCCAGTCACCGTTAAGTGCTAACCAAAATCACTTCACTTTAAATTTTATTTCATTTTCTTCTTCTACAGTTCCCGGATCGGGCAGTGCCTGTTCTGACTTCACACTACAATCCTTCTTTTACGTAATCGACCAACATTACTTTTATAGTATACCACTAGTTTCATTAATATCTATCATCCATCTTTCCTATGTGATTTTCCAGAGTTGTCTATACAGCTGTATTTTATCGTTTTCTGTGAATAAAATGCAATTTCTTCATTTGTCCAATCATTAGCCCGTAAATTTTTCAGAGCTTTTGTATCGCCGCTACCTGTATTCTGAAATTATCTTAATGAGAAAGGATCTAGGCGACCATTTGTATATTTTTAGCATAGTAGGCTATCACATATCTTAGGAAATAATTTTCAGAACTTCTACAAAATTGGTACACATATACTACATATAAAACTTAATTAACGTTTCTGTGTTTCATTTATCCTGTGTTCATATTTTCAAAAAAGTGGCAATTTATATAATTTTAGCATAGTATCACATAGCTTATCTTAGGAAATATTTCTTTAGAATTTCGACAAACTTTGTACACCTTTACTACAAACAAAGCTGATTTTACCGTCGTGTATTTCGTTTTGCATGTATTTATATATATATATATATATATATATATAAATGGTGGTCATCTTTATATTTTTAGCTTAGTATTATGTATCTTAGTAAATATTTTTCGAAATTTAACCAAACTTAGTACACATATACTACATACAAATCTGACTTAACTTAACTGTATTTCATTTATCCTGTGTTCATATTTTCAAAAAGCCGGCCATTTATATATTTTAGCATAGTATTGCATTTCTAAGGATATATATTTCAGAAATTCACCAAACTTTATACACACATACTACTTACATATCTGACGCTACTTTTTTTTTCGTTCATCCTGTCATCATATTTTGAAAATGGTGGCCATTATTATAATTTTACCATAATATTTATACATTGGGAAGTATTTTTCAGAATTTCGTCAAACTTAGTGCATATGTATTACATACAAAGAATTATCTACTCTTGTGTATATTGTTTATCCTTTGTGCATATTTTCAAAATACGGCCATCTTTATATTTTTAGTATAGTAAAACATATCTTAGAATATATAATTTTTTCATTCTTTCATCAATCCTGGTACACGTGTGCTGCATACAAATCTGACTTAACGTTCGTATATTTCGTTTGTCATTTTGTAATATTTTGAAAATGATGGGTATTTTTTTATCTGTATGATAGAAAGACATCTTTGAAAAAAATGTTCACCAATTTATAAAACTGGTTATTTGCATATTACTTAGCAAGCTGTCTTATATTTAATATATTTCGTTTATCATACTTCCAAATCAATTTTAACATTCATTATTCCTATATTACATAAATGATTTTGACTTTCGGGGTTAAATTGCACCCACTTTGAGTTAAGTAGGCTTATCAGTTATAATGGTAACTTCTTGTTTAAATTAGCACTAGATATGAACCAAACACACAAGAGCCATGAGACTTAACTAAGAACTGTGCGAGCACAGAAATGCGTTGCATCAAAACGTTACAAGTACCTATAGCTCTTTTTCATAGTTTCAAAGCGGTGATGTGTAGCTATTTTGCGCCGTAATTATACACCATGTCGCATAGTCCAATTTCAACATTTCCTATTGTGGAAAACATTTTTTGTTTTCTTTATTGGTTGTTCGTACCTTTTTAAAATTTATATATATATGTACGTATGTACGTATGTATGTACGTATCTATGTATGTATATATATATATATATATATATATATATATATACACGCGAAAATGATTAATTTCCTGAAGCGCTGAGTAAAGCAATCTCAAATTTATAGTATAGTTATTAAGTTCATACACAGACCGCAAGCGTTATTGATTATAACAGGTTCTTCAGCTCAAATTTTTCCCGTGTTTAAGATCACCAGTAAGAAGTGTTGTAATTTATTCACACCTGATAGTACTGCTGAGCGCCTGACCGAACTTTGAATATGTTAGCTGTATTTCCACCAAATATGGTACACGCACGCAAGTAGCACGTGCAACACGGCTCCTTTCTACCTCCATGTATGGCGACCATTCAGTGAGAAGCTGTTTGCAAACAGTAGGTCATTAATATTCACGTCGTGTCTCGTGGCCATGTGGGTCAGTGTGCCCGGACGCTAATTAAGCTGTGCAGGTTCACTCGCCTTCTAGGGATTTTGAAATAGATATCAGGGCGAGTTGCACTTCGCTCCTTATGCAGCACAGCCATAGGCGGATATAACACATAGGACACCGAATTGACTATAATGAGCTAAATGACTTTCAATTCTGTTCTATTGTCTGGTGAGTCGCATTGTATTTGTAAAGGGAAAGCATAACAGAACACAAAGTGCATTCAAAGATAATTGTTTAGTTCCAAGGAAGAGTTCTGTACTGAATAACAAGCACATCGTTACCACTGGACCTAATTGCCGCAATTTTCTGTGATGATTGCTCCCTATCAACACGAATATGTATACGGAATCCATTATATAGTTTTGGGAGTTAATGAGACTATTATCGTAAAAAGTACTACGCTAGGTGGGTGCCAAAGTAACACCTTTTAAATGTAAACAACAAATGATCGTAATATTTTTCAGCTACAGTGTTTAGCTTCAGAATTACATTAAAGCTTGAACTAATGTTGTTGCCTTACAAAGAAAATGGTTTCCAAACACCGCAAATAATCTAAAGAGTAATTTAGAGGGTATATATATATATATATATATATATATATATATATATATATATATATATATATATATATATATATATATA
>PNEQ01073044.1:7866-20247 GCA_003012365.1 Medauroidea extradentata | reverse complement strand
TTTTTTTGTGCTAAACATGTTTAGCAAATAACTTTTTTATTTACTCTTCTGCATTTAAAAACTGTTCTTAGCTGAAATGATATAGCCACGGAAGTGACAATGAAAACATAATTTTCATATGACATTTCTTCAGTTGATAGTTTTCGTTTAGTAGAAGTGAAGTTTTGTGCTTTATAACTTTGCGTGCACGCATGTCTACCCAGCGGACCACAGCAGACTGTAGCAGCAGTGGTGCGCTGTGCGCATGCGCGTGCCTCTCAGCTCACACCTGCCGGTCGGCTACCACCACCACCACCACCCGACAACAGGAAGCACAACAGCCTTGCGCGTGACCTTGCGCTCGCCAACAGCTGCACGTGCTGCGTTGCCAATGCTCGCTAGCTTGCCGCTTTATGTACCCGTCCCTCGTTATACACGTACGTCCATTTAAGCGAGTGCATTTTATACCATGTAAACGTTCCACCAACTAATTATATGATTAAATCTTTGCTTTTATTGTGTTATGCACAGACAATTCATGTATCAGAATTAAAATAATTTGTAAATTAGGTACAACTTTTAATTTTTTTATAACGATAATTCGTTATAGTGATAATTTTTTATGACAATATAAACTATCGTTATAGCGGACTTTTACTGTACTCTACGCGCATTTGCAAGTTCGAAGGTACTTTAAATAACAGTGTTTGACAAGGCAATGATCAAAAGTTAGTCCAGTACCAGGTCCCATATTTGTCTCCTCAACAAAAGTTTTTATCTAAATAATGTAGTGGTGGATACTACAACATGGGGACTTTCTCAGGATGCTCTGATACGACGACTCTGTTTTAATTCTATTGCTGGTCCACTGCATTCTTCCTCTAACAACTCCTTGCTTAAACTGTTGTGGAACAACAAATTATGTTTCAAACGTCATTAGCTGACATGACTTAACACATGCCTTTTGTCATTTTCATTAGTTTACACTAAATTATTTATTGAAACACAGACATTCAACTGTCTTAATATAAACAGCAACCCCAAATGAAGTCCATCAAAAAGAAAAACTAATTTTCAAGTTCGTAGTTCTGCACAGCTAAATGGTTAACTAAATGTAGTTTTTTGGACACACAAAAAACTACAGCCAGTCATGTGTGATGGTACTGAAGCTTTAATTTATATATATATAAAAAAAAATGTGCAATGCACGCCCGCATTTTGCTCTCTCCCTAACACCTGCCGATAGAACACCTCTTAAATGTAGGGTAAGTTCGTGGGTTCGTGTTCTAACCAAATGAAAGAGGTGAGGTTCCTGGCCATTGCATCACTTTTAATCCTCAAATGACGAGATGTACAGTTCCCAAGAAAATGTGTGTAGCAGCTGAAAGATTGACTTAACACATTATGGCCCGGTTGTTTTGAATGAGTTCTCGGGCGTGAGAACAAAAAGAAAGAAAAAAAGTTCAATTACAAAAAATTCAATTCGTCATCTCTACATCGCAACCGCAGTTACCACGGTCTGCAGAACCACCAAAACTGTTGGAGAGAAATAAATAAGGGATAGTTAAATAACCGCGATGCCTATCGCGATATTTCCACTTCGCCCTCATTATTCCACTCCCTTTCCTTACTCTCCTCAGCAAAACACGTCCTATCTCCACACTGACTGTTACAAAACTGGGGCGAGGAATTCGTTTTCGCCAGCCACCAAGATGGCGGGCAGGAACTAGTCCCCCACTATCAAACATCCAAGAACTCTCAATTCACCAAGGCCAAAACAAACAAAATTACACTTTAAAACCTATGCAAACAAAAGTTAATCAAAAATTGATGTATCATTAATTTTGTTAAGCAAATATTTCACTTAAAATTAAGATATATATTGAATTAAATTCCCGCTGTCGGCAGAGTGATACATTAACTTGGAGGGCAGTCAGTTTCAAAGTGCGTCATTGCAACTCCCCGAACAATACCCACATTCCTAAGCCTTTGTTCATCCTCTCCCAGCACCAGCTTGTCGCATCCCTAGCGTCTCGGTTGAGGCTGTATAAACTACAGGTAAATCTAGTATCGCGAATAAAAATTTCAGCCCACAAAAATTACCAAGAAAACTCGAGAGAAAAAAAATCGCAAATTGAATACGAATTAAATTGACACCAGACATGTGATGCTAAATTCAAATGATTTCGCCTTTAAATTAGTAACTGTCTCCCAAGTTATTTGAAGTCATACAAGTAAATTGACATGATTTTATGCACACTTTCCCTCATACAAACTACAACTTTAACCGCCTCTAACAAATCTTAGGTTAATCTAGTTATCTGGCTGCCACGCATAAATCATCTATATACAGAATTTTCGAAATTACATAAACTGCATTGACAAATAGTTCGTCCCCTATAAACATGTGGTTTAATTCTTTAGGTGGCGATCTCTTGCAGTAACAGTTCTTCCTTGAATGTTTTCAGGTAGTTGCACAAGTTCAACCTTCCATTGGTCGTAAGTGACATACTAAAATATATATAAAAAAATATAAAAAGGAATATTACTCTTGAAGCACTATTTCACACGAGCTGAACAACAAGGTGAGAACTAGCTCCTATTATGCAGAGAGCCGGGCAACGACTCCACACTGTAGGCCATAATCGTGCCCACCTTACACTAGCACATTAATAACTGGATGGTAACCAACAAAACGTGGTCTTGACAGACTGGCAGCGTTTAAATGCCAACTGACACATCTTCTGTGGTTTTAAGTCTCCGAGAAAAATATATATAAATTCCTTATGTATAAGCCTGGAGCCCAAAAACACACTAAAACAAACCAAATTATAAAGGTGCTGGTGAGGCCAGATACTTCAGACATGCACTCGCATTACACAACTACAGTATTTCAATGATCTAAATGGTTAAATTTTCCAAAAACTACTGGGACAAGGATGTAATGTAAAACCTCAATTTTACAACACAATGCTATCAATTTAATAGCATTACAACATCAATTCAAATTGACAATCCTAAGAACACATGAATTTCACAAGGTCCATATGCATCAATTTTTATAAATTTAATTATTAACGCAAAATAACGGCATCATTGACCCACCTTAACTGGAGCATTAAATCTAGAGTTTGCTGTACATGCAAACTGGGAAACTGTAAAACAGTCAAAGCTATAACAAACGTAATGGCTGCTTTAAACTGCTATGAAGGTCTAATGTCTTGTACTGAAAACGACAAACTGTCATTCTGATTCTAAAGGAATTGGTCAAACAAGTAACTTTTAAAGGCAGCAAGAAGAATTAATTATTTTGTATTTGCACAGAACACTTTCCAACTTGTGTAAATAAAGACAGACAATATTGTTAGCTATAAAATACTAACACATCAAAGTCAAAAAAATTTACTTTTTACTGTAATAATTCATTTATCAACTTACCTAAAGACAGAAGATTATTGACAGTTAATACAAATGTCATGTGTACTTAATGAAAATGTCTAAAATCACTTTTTAATGCTAGGCATTTTACAAGAAACTATTGAAATTATAGAACATTATCTGGTTCTAATAACAAAATCATAATTAATATCAGACCCTCCACAAAGTATCTCAAAAGAATAATATTCCTGAAGGAGGGTTAATATTTGTTATAGGCAGTTACATAAAATAATTAAATTTTGTCTTTTAATGAATTGTTATGGAAAAACTATAGGGCAAACATATTTTTATTTGGTGTAAATAACATAAAAATTATATCTACAAGTCAAACCAGTTATTTATTTTGTACTGTAATAAAATTCTGCAAAACAGATTTAGATGTGAAAAGGGAAAGTAAGAAAAATATTTCAAGTTGCAATGAATATTTTCAAAATTTACTTTCAGTTCACATGTTTACAGGAGGAGGAACAATTTTCAGAAGACTGCAGACACTAACATTTAGCAAATATTCCATTGAGGTACGTATCTTTATTTATCCAAAGTTCCTGAACAACTAAAATACGACAAAACTGCAAAGTCATTTCTGGGAACTGTAACATACTGTTAAATTGGAGCTCCACTGTATTTATAATTATTAACAACCCAACTGCAAGATTGTTCACGTTGTTGCAACATAAAGTCTAAGCACTTGACACAGCAACAACAATTCTGACAAAATTACAGCTTTGGGACAGACTTGTAAGTGTAGTGCTGTAGTAGAAGATACTCATAAGCTGTGACACTCATTAAAGGTCAGCTAGACCCAGTGAAACACTCAGGTCGCTCGTTAAGCACCAAATAGAGCACGTCAGATAACTACTATTCTTTGAGAACAATGATGTGAAAGTTTAGTGTCAGACCTGCAACAATACAGATAAATATACATAGAGTGGAACCTGTACCCATCGTTTCTCAGGGGACTGACAAAAAATTTCAGTACACGCAGACATTCAATGAATGTGGACTTGAAATGCAGAAAAATAAGAAATGGGACCACAGAAAGTGTTACATAGATGCGGACATTCAATACATGGAGGTTCAATAGATAGAGGTTCCACTGTTCTATGTTCATTTTACATGGTACCAATTTGATACACACTAGGTTGGCACTGCAGAAATATTGTTGGTTCCAATTCTAATTCAAGGGATGATTTTGGAAGATTAAAAATGGTATTTCAAGATAAAAGGTACGCAAACAGTAAATACAGTACATAATTAGCAGGAAGTAAATATCTTCCCATCAACGCACAAGCAAAGCACACTTTTTCCAATACTTAACCACAAATACTCCTTCCCATCCCTCACCTTAAAAAGAGAAAATACTCCATATAACAGAAAATATGCTGGACTAAGCTCTACTACCACAGATTGTTCAAGGTGTCTTATGCCAACTCTGTGTGGAACACACAATATTTGTATACTCACCATTTACAGCAGCTGTGGATGTAGAAGTTTTCTGAGGGCTGGATGGTAAGCCTAGTGCTTCTCTTGTCATGGCAGATAGACCTTTAACCTGAAACCATTAGGAAGAAGAAACTACAGTCTATCCCATGTAAGAGTTCCGTGTTTTAACAGCCGATGCTACCAATATTTTTAACACTTGGCAGGATAACATACCATTTAAAACAACAGGACGTGATTGTATGACCTGATGTAGCAGTAGTGGCAGTCCTGATCAATAAATTGGTTAACTTCCATCGCAGACATTGACAATAGTGTGTATTATACGTGAAAAATAAGTAAGCATTTTGGAAGAAACATAATATAACAGCACTGCTACGTATCCAGCATTAGTCAGTTAACTATTTTATTCTATTCAAATCCCGTAATTTTATAACTAATTTACCAACAACTGCACCGTTATCAGTTGACCTGTAATCAAAACTAAGCACTGCCATTTGCGAGTGTGAGAAGTGACCACGTTCCTGCGTGTTTTAGATTCTTATGTGTTACTGTGCATATATTTAATATACTGTAATGTGGAGATTATAAAACCCAGCCTGTAATCGCCAATGGGATACAGTGAAACCTCGTATTTACGTTACCGTTATTTACGTTTTCCCGCAAATTGCACTTTTTTCTTCAGATCCCGTTTGCCATTTAGTGCGATGTTACATTTTCCCGCATATCACATCATCAAAATTTTATTTTTCCCGCTGTTTACGTTTTTCGCCCAAGTTTCCGCCATCTGAAGACAATATAAACACGAGATTTCAAAGTCATAGATAACAAAGAAAGGACATCAAAACTGGTTTGGAAATAGAACAAAGAAGAAACAGCACAACAGGTTGGTGATCACATGCAAAGCCATAAGAGAATGACCGTGCTCGCATGTAATGCTAGCGCTCATGGCACAATAAATTCAAGATGGTGGCAAGAAAACGCTGCCGCCGCTAGCGCTATCGATTGTCTCGGATGCTATTGATAGATATATTCATATTGGCAACATTGATCTCTTCACGTACGTTCGTTTGTCTTTGTGAGTGCAAATAATGGTAACTTTAACCTAAAATTTTCAAAACGTGTTTGAAAATGTTTATTACAAACAGTTGTATTTTAAATCATTTCCATTTTAGTGCAGCGTGTTTTAGATGGTTATAAAACGGTAATGTAATCGAAGAAAAAAAATAGCTGACATTGTCGATAAAACAGATACTGTAATAATGGAGAAGTGTGATGAGTTCGTGGGAACATGTGTTGATCTGAATAATGAATAACTGTACATTCCCATTCAAATGCTTACCGTTTTTGTCTAAATTCATGACAGCATTTGCAAAAAAAAAAATTGTAAAATGCGGAACATTATTTACCAAACGATAAAAAAAAATCGCATCTAACATTTTAAGATGTTCTCTTGGTATCTTCATGTGCCATAAATCTTCCTGTAACAGTATATTCGATTCCTATATTGGTAACTTACACTGTACCAAATTTTATGTGACAAAATATGATAAATACACAGCTTGCATGAATACTATCACTTTGATTTTACCTGTAAAGAGTTTTTTTAAGCAACATGAAAACATAAGTACTAAATAAGGTAAGCTGAATGTTTTTTTAAGATTTCCCTTCATTTACACTTTCCCGCTATTTACACTTTTTCGCTCTGTCCCACTGGAAAGTGTAAATAAGGGGTTTCACTGTATTATGACTTCCAGCAAACAAAACAAATGACAGCCTTTGCAGTCTTCTCATGTGTTTGTGTGTGTTTTCGATTCTTGGTGTTATTTTAATATTTTGTGCGCATTGCAATACAGTAAAACCCTGTTAAGACGTTTTTGAAGGGACTTTACACAACAAACTTCTTAGCTGGGAAAACATCTTAAATGGGAAAACTGATTTTAAAATTTAAGTCGTTATTGCTGTAGGTGCAGTCTATATTAAATTTTATTTCGGAGTCACAAAGACAATTTAATGTACAGTAAAACCCCTTACTTACACTTTTCAGGGGGACAGAACGAACAAGTGTAAATAGTGGGAAGGGTAAATTAAGGGAAATCTCGTAAAACTCATTCAGCTTACCTTATTTAGTGCTATTGTTTTCATGTTTAAAAAAACTCTCTTCAGGTAATATCGAAGTGATAGTATCCATGCAAACAATGCATTTATCATATTTTGTAACATTAAACGTGGTATAGTTTAAGTTACTAATATTGGAATTGAATATACTGTTATGGGAAGATTCATGGTACGTGCACATGCCATTTCAAGAGAACACCTTGAAATGTTAATAAGAGATCTTATTATAATTTTTTTTTTCCATTTGGTTAACACTGTTCAGCATTTTACAAATTTTCTGCAATGCTACCGCGAATTTAGATAGTTACAGTACGCATTTGAAAGGAGTGGAAAGTTCCTTACTCATGTCAACAAATGTTTCCACGAACTCGTCACGCTTCTCCATGATCATCAATGCCTTTTTTTTTATTATTATATTGCCGTTATACAACCATATAAACACGCTGCACTAAAATGGAAATTATTTTAAAACACATCTTTTCATAACAAAACATTTTCAAACACGTTTCGTAAAGTTTAGGTTAGTTATCGTTTGCGTAAACAAAGACAAACGAACGCACGTAAAGATATCAATGTTGCCAACGCACATACAGCGATCGATAGCGTTCCGTAATATCGATAGTGCTAGCAGCAGCAATTCTCTTGCCGCCATCTTGAATTTATTGCGCCGTGAGCGCAAGCAGTACACATGAACACGGTCAATCTGCTACGGGTTTGCACGTGATCACCAATGGCGGATTGCATTTATTCGTGTTACGCGCATGCGTTGGCCATCCTGAGTGTACCTGCTTGCTGTCTGTGGAACGCTACATCTCACGTCAGTCATCTATGATGACTGTACTAAAACGTAAACAAATGCGGTATTTTTCCTGCAGTTGCAGTTTCCTTTCAGTTTGTTTATTAAAGAAAATCGCGTACATTACTTTTATGAAAATTACGTTTTTTTTTTTTTACAAAAGTTGACCGTATTACGCGGGAAATCAGGCACGTGGCAAAACGTAATATGTGGGAAAATTAACCATGACTCTTATGACAAAAGTGATGGGACCAAACGAACCAAACGACTCAGCTGGGAAAACGTATCTCGTGGGAACGTCTTAAGCGAGTTTTACTGTATATTGCAATGCAGGGATTAAATTACCCGGCCTGTACTCGCCAACGACAACAAAATATTAAGATGTGTTTCGGAAGAGGGAACTGAAAAAACGTTCAGCCTTACAGCAGCGTGGCATGTCTACAAAAATCAGTCACTAAACGTAGGTAATTCGTGCAGAGAAAAGTGCTACAGAAAATAAAAAATTGTTACTTAACTTTTCTTTTAACAGAATTTGTTAGCAAACACTAACGGTTCTTGTTGCACGAAAAAGTCAGTGTTTAATGTCTTATTAAGTAAGTAAGTGGTAAAATTCAATATCAAGTACACGTGAGATTTTGTGCATGTCAGCTGCAAAAATGTAGGCCTACATATATATTACCTAAAGAAAAGGCCAGAATACCTACGCCTACGTATTTCCCGGCCATTAAAGTGTACTTATTTAATAATATGTGTTAAATTTAACTAAATTATTTCATGTTGATCTGGGCAATTAGGCCTACCCATGTTTGTTTATTACTTACGCTTTTTATGGATATATTATTTCCGTTTACGTTGTGAGAGTGCAAATATTTGCTATTTAGTTTAAACCCAATTTTTCCAGGTTTTCTTTAAGACAATTGCGGCATCCCAGGAAACTGGGGGGGGGGGGGGCTGACAAAAGTCTCACCTGAAAGAACTTGGCAGCCTGCAGGAGAGCTCCTAGGTTGTCCTCGGTGACGCTCGTCTCACCACAGTACATGAATTCAATCAGCGACTTGAGTACTGAGAATTGCATGTCCTTCAGCACAATGAGAGGGTGTAATCCAAGTTGTCGCTGGAGGATGGTCTGCCAAAGCAAATATTCCAAACAATTTTTAACATACACTGCAACAGTTTCAATACTGTATTTACAACATATGCTAAGAATGTGTGTATATACACGTGTGCCGGACATATGCACAATATTGGCGTGCGTGTTAAGAACACAGAAACATAAGAGGAGTTTACAATGACCTCTTGAATTCAACTGTCAGTCCTCTGACGAACAACCAACCATGTAGGTACCTCAAATTCTAATTTCATCCCTCCACCCACCAAAACCATGGCAATCTTTAACTTTTATTGAGTGAATGAATAAAAGTACCATGTTATAAACTTGCGTATTTTGTCATTTGTAATTCCATAGCATACACAGTGTCGGCTTACTTCTAAAACCTTGTTAAGTCCATTTCTTAGAGAGCAAAAAACATTTTTTGTAGTACTGCTACACAATAGATACAAGGTTTATTAATTTTAGCATAGAAGAAAGCTAACGCACAATAGACTTACAAGGTTTTAACACTAGAAGCGCCATGAAAATTAGTTCCAAATCATCTGGAATGTAAACTTAGAAAATCTGGACTTACGAGATTTTTAGAAGTAAGCCGACGATAGGCTACTTAATTTCCAATAGATCAGAAGGTTACCAAATGTGGTTAGATATTTTGCTTGTGTTTGTCTTTACACATTTATACATTTGTTTTTGATATTAAATTACCTGATACTGATAAGAGTGTATTGCAAATAAGATCTAATTATTGTGGAGAAATTTTGTTTGAAACATACTATTATTTGTTTGCTTCAGCTGGCAGCATTGAGCCAGCAAACCGTATTGAAAATGCACCTTAAGGATGCTGCCTACCTGCACATTAAAGAGACTCAGAAGTGCCAGAGCTACGAAGATGACCAAAGTGCTTTTCAAATGCATCATTGCCACCACCAGCCAAGTGCTGAAGTAGCATGCAAGATTCCCATTTATCCAATTTTAAATATGGGACCTTAAATATGACCATATAATTTTATTTGTGGGCAGTCTGTAAAAATGTTCAGTGCACATATCTTTTAGAGTCTCACATACATTGGCTAGTACATTTTTAAGTACGTCAGTCTGAAAAGACTGTTTTTAACAATAAACATACATTTACTCACAAACAAAAACTTACGTTATA
The DNA here is from genome assembly GCA_003012365.1 of Medauroidea extradentata. Taxonomy (NCBI): domain Eukaryota; kingdom Metazoa; phylum Arthropoda; class Insecta; order Phasmatodea; family Phasmatidae; genus Medauroidea; species Medauroidea extradentata. The sequence goes on along the minus strand of PNEQ01073044.1, from coordinate 10,209 downwards.
GCCTACATATTGTACTTAAAGTTGATGAATACTACGTATGCTCACGCACTATCAATTTCCTTTTTGTCTCATTTGGCTTAACATTTCTATGACTAAGATAGAAAGAACCAAACCTTGCTACTTGCTTTTCATCCTATTTTTAACTATGAGAGCTCCTCTTTAAACAGGTACAAGTACAAATTATAATTCACTTAATTGTCAGTCTTTTACTCATCTACACTTGATGTGAACTGAGAAAGACATTGAAATTAAAGAACAACTTAACTTTTAGGATAGCATCATCACCCTTACCAGCTATATTTGTTGATCGAGACCCAATGCAGAGAACTGAAACCTACAAGTTTATGATTCGTCTGAACGTAACAAACCTCAAAGTATGGGCTGCATGCAGCAAGCACCGCTCTATGCACTCTGAGAGTATGTGTGTTGCACATGAGAGTGACATCGACCAAGGTCTGGTGTTCCAGCAGCTGCCCCAGACGAGTGGCCAAATGGGACGGATGCTCTTCCCACTGCACCATGAACCGGGTCCCGCCCATCTCGAAGCTGCCAACAAACAAAACAAATCACATAAACTCATTATACCAATGCCAGTAATCCTGCTGCTATTATCAGGGGAAAAAATCAAGCCTCTGTCTGCTTGGTTAACAATTTATTTTCCCATTAAGACTTTTCAATATTAAGTTCACAATAAATTAAATTTCGCTACACAGACATTTCTACAAGGTTCTAACATTTTTTAGATCAAAAATTTTTCAAAACATGTACATTAAATTTTTCTTTCTCCTCCAATCACTACCATCATGGAAAATAACACCTAATCATTGAGGTTTACACAAATTGAATGAACTTACAACAGTATCCAAGTGGTTTACAGTTACTGTAAACTCGAGATTATTCGTGCACAGATTAACCAGTTTTCTGATTATCAGTGCGGCATTCTGTGCGTTTTCTAAAACTGTATAAATAAAAAATTGTAAAAAACAAACATTCTTTGAACATGAGAATGTAAACTCTTGTGTGCAAGGATGGATTAACATGCAAGAATGGATTAACAACATTTCAAAATCACTTTTGTTGTGCTTACCATGCACCGCAGACGTATCTTTATTTTGGGAGAAAGGATGTGTTATACATACGTGAGTGAATAATAATAATAATAATAATAATAATAATTTACACTCGCAAATGGGCTTCCGCCCGGTGGCAAGTCACCTGCTCCCTCCTAGTTCCCCAGTATTTCCAATGCTATTCTGAACCCACCAACACTCCCCTTAGTCACCACGTCCTCACCCAAAACATTCCAATCACTCACAGTCCTCACAAGCATAGACTGTCTCCCCCTCTCGGTCCTCCTCCACACCCTCTCAAGCTTCAAGCCGTTGTCTCTCCTCCCTCTATACAGTTACCCAGCCTGCTCCAACCTCCCTCCCCTCCATCATTCAACATCCTATACATCCTGACCAGTCTCTCCACCTTCCTCCTGTCCTTCAGGGGGCACCACCCCATATCCTTCATCATTAAGGATGGTCTGTAATTCTTTTCATCCTCTCCCACCTGCCCCTGCCTTCTCCACCTATTCATCACCCATCTTGCCGCCCTACGTTGAACCTTCTCCAGCTCGCCCACCTCCACTCCCACATATGGGTCCCATACTGCAGCTGCGTACTCCAGCATAGGCCTAATCATAGAACTATATGCCTTCCTCCTTTACCTCCCTACTCTCACCCTTCAAAACCCTTCCCATCATCCCCAAGGCCTTCCTCCCCTTAGAGACCACTCGCTGCACCTGCTTTGTCCACCCAAGGTCTTCCTGTAACATCATCCCTAAATATTTATACTCTTGGGCATCCCCTATATCCTGAGCACACCATTTGTAAACTTTCTCCTCCCTATTCTTTTTCTTTGTGAAACGTACCCACATTTATCTTCAATTTATTTATTACTGTCCATTCCCTTATTAGGTCAATATCCTCCTGCAGACTACTCTCACCTCCTACCTCACCATACAAAACCAAGTCATCCGCAAACATTCTTAGTGCGCTGCCCACATTTACCACCACATCGTTCCCCATTATGATAAATAGCACAGGCCCTGCCACACTTCCATGAGGTACACCTGACGTTACTTCCCCTTCATCTGACAATACCTCCCCCACTAACACCCTCTGTGTTCTCCCACTCAAAAAGTCCCAAAACCAGTCAACCACCCTCTTATCCCCAACGAGCTCATCCACCTTCCTCAGCAACACCCCATGGGGCACCTTGTCAAACGCCTTTTCACAGTCAATGAAACAGGCATCGACCTGCCTCCCTTCGTCCACTACCTGTACCAAATCCTCC
>PNEQ01073043.1:0-20145 GCA_003012365.1 Medauroidea extradentata | reverse complement strand
TTTATTAGAGAAATTGAAATGTTGCCTTCTCGTTGCTAATAACTATCTTAGTACAATTAATTTCTCGTGGAGGACCCATCACGACCCAGCCGGAGCAACTCCTAGAAATGAGAAATTAAGCGTGGATGAAGACAGTATTTGTATTATTGACTCTGCTAAAGTTACAATACCATGGAATTTGTAGTAATACACGCAGTCAAGCGGCAACGTAATTAACTCTGGTCACCTTCATCCTTCACACCTTATTCTATTGTAAATTAATTTACCCTGCTTTCTATCGTAGTTTGTTTCCTGGCAGGTTCATGGAAGCTCTTACTAATAGGAACTGTTGACTACTGTATGAAATTTAAACAATATAAAGTTCCTGATAGTAAACTTCCATGTGCTACTTTGTTTCTTAGAAATATTATAATTTTGTAGACTGGGCAAGGACTGACATTTCTCGTTATAGTATTGCGAGCCCAATAAGCTCATGTCTGGTGTATGAGTGAGAGAGGTGAAGTTACGTATAATACTCTCCGCACTTTATATGTTACAGCTGTAACTGCGCTGGGCACAGGTTGTGTTGTAGGATTGGAGCATCGTCCGTTCACACCTTCCTCAAGCGACCAGACACTGTATATTGGCTGAACCAGTGCGGCGCACAAATCATTTAGTAAATGCGAAAGTGACACATGTCCATTTATATAATTCAAACATAAAGATAGAAACCGTAATTGTAAAACACACACTGAAAGAAATCAGCATGCAGCATTCAACAGAACAGTTCTGTAATGACAATATAGGGTAGCAACAACCAAACTTTAGTACCAGTAACAGAATGTTCAGTAATACTTTACAATCCAAACTGTTATCATAACTATATAAAAACCGTTAAAAGTTATTTTGTTGTAGAAACCATATTTTCTGTAGCAGGAACAGTGTGTTCTGTACTAGTAACTGTACAGATGGTTTTAAATACAATCCTTATGTTATAGTTACGATAACAGAACATGATTTTGTAAACCCAACATTGCCGTTTAGTAACTGCAAAGGAATGTTTTGTTGACGATAACTTCTTTTCCTCAAGTTTACAGAAGTTGTATGGTACCTACAACAGTATCGTGGGCTGTTAGGGATACCCCCTAATTATGTTATAATTGCATAGTTAGCCGTGTAGAGATAACAAATGAGTACGTTTGTTGCAACAGAGCAATGTACTGTAAGAGGAAATATCTGGATCTGTTGAGATTACAGAACTAGCATTGTACAGTTAACAAACGAGTATAATAATCACAAATAGTGGCGTGGACTGTTAAAGGCACCACCTGATATTGTTCAGATTACAGAACTAGTATTGTAGAGTTAACAGACAAGTATGGTAGCTACAACAGTGCAATGGATTGCTGGAGGTACCTACGGCTGCGACGTTAGTGCTATCTGTTGTTAGCTCCAGGAACTTCCTGCTAGTAAGGCTTGTACTATAAGCTTTAAAATATAGTTTTATGTTTTGCTGATTTTGTTAAATAATATGGTTGACACCCGGCTATAATCTCCACAACAGCAGGAGGATCAGGTCTGGTATAGATGATAACCAATGAAACCTTTTATATCGTACGAAGTTAGCTGGGCCAGAGGTCTTTGTCTGATGTGTATATCGTGATGAGATGTGTAATTACCAACGAATATATAGTACCGATCGCCACAAAACTATACATGTACAAATATATAATGTACAATAGCTATATTTTAAGCGAGAACACATAAACTTTTGTTATATTTGTCTCCCAACAGGTTTTTGCAACGATGTGTTGAAAGCAACAATGCACACTACCGCTCTGTAGAATGCATTAGAAGCGACTGTTGGGGCTCTCTAAGGTAACATAACAGATTGTTAATATTACAATACTGCATTGCTGGAAGTACTGCACAGCACCGTAAAAGCAACATAACGGATTGTTAAAATTACAATACTGCATTGCTGAAAGTACTACAAAGTTCCGTAAAAACAACAGAACAGATTGTAAAAATTACAATTCTGCATTGCTGAGAGTACTACACATTTTCGTAAAAGTAACAGAACAGATTGTTACGATTACAGTACTGCATTGCGTAGAGTACTACACATTCCGTAAAAGATTGTTAAAATTACAATTCTGCATTGCTGAGAGTACTAAAGAGTTCTGTAAAAGCAACAGAACAGATTGGTAAAACTACAATTGTGCATTGCTGAGGTACTACACAACATGGTAAAAGCAACAGAATAGATTGTAAAATTGCCATTGCACATTGCTGGGAGTACTACAGAGCACTTTCAATACAACATAACATATTGTTAAAATGACTATACTGAATTGCCGGGAATACTAAACAGCACAGTAAAGGCAACAGATCAGATTGTTAACAATATCAAACTACGTTTCTGGATTACTACACAGTACCGTCTAAGCAACAAATCATATAGTTAAGAGCAACAAGTAGAGATTGTTAATTCTACGGAATAGCATTGCTGACAGTACCAGCAACTCTGTAAAGGCAACAAATAACCAGTTTTGCTGGTATTACTATCTTCATTTACGATATGTATATAGTAACTGTAACCAATCAGATAGCTGTCACTATGTTAACAATAACTGATGATTGGAGGAACCAAAATCTGGTTCTTACAACAATATATTTTTCTCAGTGCAGATGTGAAGTTACGAAAGTGCACAAATTTTTCCAATAAGCACATAATAACAGTTACCTATATTGAATCAAAATGTTAATATTCAATGCACGCGTATTCTCATTCTCGTACTGCGAGTTGAAACAAATGCATATTTTAACAGTACGGTAATATTTAATTGGCATTCGCGGTGACGTTATGGTCTGACTACTTGCTTACATATTTACATATAAAACCCTCGCCGAACATTGGAGTGATCCAGTGGGTTTTATCAGGATACTTCTAACCCTCTTGGACAGTCCACTACTGATCCATTGTGACCTTACTTCACATCTGTTAAGCACGAACAAAACGTGTAACACTATGACTATAGTGATTCTTTACAATAAATACCTTCAGAAACAACCATAGAACAAAGTGTTTCAGACACTAAATATCTCACATGAAGCGATAAACTTGATCCTTATTGTAGAATAATATTGTAAGTTGTTGGTCCAGGTAGTCGCAAACGGTCACTTTCACCCCATTTGACAGAAACTGTTGTCTCTCTCCCGTGCGAAATGACTGCACACGTGGTTCCGTCCATGGGTCCTAACATCGATTGTTACCAACAACGTAAAATAAATGTTATCACAGCACAGTTGTCAGAAGAACGTGATGCAAGGATCAGATTTCCTCATATTTTCTGGTTCTCTAGGTAGTACCCTACTATTCAGCTGTGACTGACAAGTGATTTAAGTATTGATTATTAACACATATTACGTAGCGCAAGCATATATGAAGTTTAAGGTTATTATTATAACGTTTTATGTTGTTGTTTCCTCCATTACTGTATACAATCCTGTATTTGACAACTGTCAGCTGTAATGTATGAACGCATAACTTGCTAAATATTACTGTCAACTATGTTGTTTAACATTACACAACGACGAGATAGTGAACGAGGGAAATTTCAAACATTTAAATGCCAATATTCAAATTGCTTAAATATGAATATTTCACAACCTCCGTATTGCAAGCAATTAAACTAACGTTGAAAAAATATTATTCTATGATATCGTGATATTAAAAATATCTTCAGCTTCTACCAAAAGTTTTAGGACACCGCTACAATTTACTAACAAAAGGTTTTGGCATTATAATTAATCCTACGGGACCTGTATATTAATGACACATTGATAACTGCCTCAGACTATGGTCAGAGTTTAATTTGTAAGAAAAAATATTGAAAATACAGGAGGACTGTTTGTTTTAAAGTCACTCTTTTATTGTTTTTAAATTATATTATAATGCTAGTATAATATTATACTAGTATAATTATTTTTAAAGTGATAAATGTCACATTGTTTTCTGTAGAATAAAACTAGAGAGGTATGCTTTGGTTACAAATATTCCTTACGTTTTTAAGTTTCTGCCCGAAAATTAGGATAAACATCATCCATTGTTTTATTTTTTACATCTCCGGAAATACATTTAAGTGTAAGAAAATTAGGTTATTTAAAAAAATTAAAAAAAGATAACTTTTAAACAAACTGTCCTATTTTCATTTTCCTTTTTCTTTACAAATTAAACTCTGAACATACCTTGAAAGAGTTTATCGATGTGTCATTAATAATCAGGTCCAAAAGCCTACGACATACCATTATTGCATACAACGTATTCAAACAGTTGAGTAGGAACAAGGGAGTACAGAGGTACTATTTGCCCCACAAAATTTTATAGTGGGTTACAAAATAAAATTTGTACTCCCGTACATTTTAGTGTACATGCGTGACAATTTAAAATTCAAATAAAGAAATACAATACAGCAATAGGTATGTTTAATATAATTTTATATTTATACTGAGTTTAACTAATACAATTAAACCACCATCAACTTAAAAAATGGAATAAATAATTGTGCTTTAAACGTACTGAAAGTGTTGGACTTTTTTGGTAACAACCCGACTTGTCACATCTGCAGATCATTTTTTAATGCAAATATTTTATTTTTCTGTCCACAATATTGACCAGGACCAGGCTAGATTCGTCCCCCTTCCAAGGTTCGGTCTTATCCGTGACAGTTCGACTACTATCGTATTCGCTAAGATACTGGAATTCGCATTCAAGTTCAGTGAACGGCTTATCTATACCATACTGTTAGGCAGCTAGGATGTTGTGTAGTTCTTTGTGTTTTGTAGAGGGCCGAAATATGTTATAATTTATACCAGCTGCCCGGCCGCGGCTTCGCTCGTTTTTCTTTTAAAAAATATCAACATTTTAGCAATTTGGGTTCGATTACACCGGCAGTCAACCAGATTTTTACATGTGATAGTCGTGCTTCTACAAGGCCGCAGTTCGGTTACTTTTCTTATGGATATCCCGTTTCCTGGCACTTCTGCCAGCTGCCACTATGTGCGTCTATAATAGCATAGCAGATCCCCGTCCCCGTCCCTAACACGGTATTTGAACCCTAAACTTCCTACAAGTGTTCCAAACAATTACGTCAAGAAAGGTCGCCAGAATTGTTAAAAACCATAGCATATGTATTATGATAAGCCTGTGCCAAAGTGGCACACGTATCAATAGCTGGACAAAAAGTAACAACTGTAAAAATTGTTTCTCAGTAGTCATATCTGATTTTCGGTACTTCTGTAATATTTTACATCTTTCCGCCACTTAAACTGTCGAATTTAGAAAATTTGTTTAATCGCTTATTAGGTATTTACGTAAGTTTCATTCTTATTTAGAAATCACTTCGATATCCCCACACTTCTAACAGATATAGTCGATCAAGTGGGTGACTCCCTGCAGAGTTTTAAATTTTTAAATATTTTTTTATGTTTGTACGATACATGATTTACTTTATAGATAAATATTGTGAATAAATTTAGAGCAATAAAGTTTCTAGATTTCATATATTTTGTGTAGAGGCAGATCAAGCCAAAATTTGTAAAATTGATGTTATACAAGAGACGAAAAAAATCTGACCTAGAGAAATGAAACAATTTCACGCTGAAGAACCGTGTCATAAGTTATGTCAAGATATTTATAAAACACCTGCAATTAATTTTTTTTTATTTGAACAATTGCTGAATTCGAAATAAAAAATTGCCAAAATTCTGCCATTCTTTTTTAATACGGAAAATGTCAATTCCGGTTTTTATACATTCTTGACGTTGCCAGTGATAATGTTCTTCATTATGAATTAATTCGTTTCTTTAAGACATTTGATTTTAGTTTCTTGTATAAAACCGTTTTATGTAACTTTGTGATTTGACATGCCACTAGGTATATAAAAACTGTGAAACAAGATATTTTAATTGCTATAAAATAGTCTCAATGTATGTATACTAAACAAATTATATCTCGTATTGAAATAAACATTATTAAAACAACTGAAATTTGGCGGTAACTCCCTCCATAGCTGAAACCACGTTTATACTTTTTATCTCCTTAGAGGTAAAATTTCAAAAAGTCCTGACTCTGTTATTTATTTTTTATTCTGAAACATCAATCAAATCGATATCACAATAGGTTTAAAATTTATCGAAAATTTTTTGAAATTATTTTTTACAGCATTAGCCGTCTTAATTCTTAAACGTAAAAAATACAGGTAATATATAGAGATGATGGTATAAACCGGGAAAACTTGACTGTTTGCTGGATTTTAACACACGTTCAGGTTATAAGAAGATTACTTGCTTTCGCTTGTACTTGGAACTGTTACCCTATTTGACTGAGCCAATAAGAATCCCAATATTGTAATATGTGATACTGATACCTGTTATTTGTCTGCAGATTGCTACGATATGTCAGAAGTATATAACAGAATCATATATGTTTCGAAAAACTACAGCGGTTTCAAAGGTATGTTGGCAAAAAAAATTTTCGCGATATACCATCACCACTACATATATTTTTGTAAGCTTTATGCTGAAGTATAAAGCACCTTGAACGTATTTCACCACATTTCACTGACTTACCATAGTTTTCAAATTTTGAAAGAAAAAAAAAGTATCCTTCTTAGTTGGTGTCTGCGGTGAAAGGGAAAGCCCGTTTGAAAGTTTCACATATCTAGGTCCAGAGGTTTGGACTGTGCGTTGACGAGTGTATGAGTGTGAATGGGGCATTGCCCGCGTGAAATTATGTAATGTAAACTGTAACTCTGGATAAAATATGTGATAAAGGCATTTAACAGCTAGCGTATTCAATAACAGTGAACTATAAATTTTCTTAGCTCAGTGTAAAGAGCGCGCGCATTATGCTCGTATGATGTCATAGTAATTCCCATCACAAAGTCTTGCATGGGATACGAACCCGTAACCCCACCCCTCCCACACCACAAACATAATACAATACCTGAATGAATGTTTAAAATGCATGCCGTGATAATTCTTTCGTATGTACAGGTTACAGTCCGAAAAGGTTTTATATTATGAGTAGATTGGCAAAAATAAAGATCTGTTGAATTATTTCTCCTTATCATTCTCTTAATACGGGAGACTGTAATATTTTACTGCTTTTCACATCCTTAATTTTCGAATTTCATAAAATCTTGAATTATATTTGTAGATATTTACGTAAGCTTCATTCTAATCAAAAAACCATCTCATTTTCTCGACGAGTATAAACGGTACAGATGATTATTTGAAAACACACTTAATATTTTAACAGCATTCAAGGACAAATTTCGACAAATCCTGAAAATACTTTTTCTTGTTTATTTTAAAGCAAAAACCATTTCAATATTTCCACCGATTTAGGAGAAAAGTGGGATTAATTAAAACCACGTTTTATTTTTTAAGAGCTATCAAGGATGAAATACGAAAAATTCTAAAAATCATTTTTAGTTTTTTACTTCAGCATCAATTTAATGAAAAAATCACCTCACTATCTGAAATGGTTCAGGAGAAATCACGGATTAATGAAAAACACATTTTACGGCTCTTCGCCCCCTTAACTTTCGAATTTTGCAAAATAGAAAAATTTGCAACTGTGTATTTTTTGGGTAATGTTATATACTTAAATAAATTATGATAGCATTTCCAGTTAATGAGATATCAAGGATTCTTTCAAAACATAGTTCACCCCTTTTCACCCCCGTAATGATCGAATTTCAAAAAATACATTCTTATTGGGTGCCTAAGGGCCAAGGGGAAGCTTCCCTTAAAATTTCATGGTTCTAGGTCCAGCGGTTTGGGCTGTGCGTTGATGAGTGAGTGTGTCAAGTCAGGACACTTCATTTTATATCTAAGATTATGTATAGTCTGTTCACTTTAAACTGAACACTCCGAAACATTAAAAATAACCAAAAACCTGTTTTTTATAGGAGCCAAAGGCGATAAGTTTTCAATGTGGTGAAACGTTTACACTGGTTGTAAGTTTCATTATAGTTTTCATATTGAAAATACGGAAGATGAACGCAAAATGGCTGAAAGAAAAATGCTAGCAGTGCTCACTTTATCCTGAACGGTCTATATGTAGGGCCCGGTAGTTTTCGCGAAAAGATTTTTGCCCCACTTTGTTTCAGTGTCTTACGTGCACACCTACAGTTCAACTTCATGGCTATTGACAGAGTGTTTTTGTGCAAAGTCGTTACTCATTTGACTGCGCCAATCAGAACACGGATGACTACCACACATCACGTCTGTGATTTGCAGGTTTAACCTCCAGACGCTGGGTGTTACGGCATCCAATCACTGACCACAAAGCAGAGATGCAGGTGCGCACGTAAGGCACTGAAACAAAGTGCTGAAAAATTCTTTTCGCGAAAATTACCGGGCTCTATCTATATGTAGTGTCAATGAAAATTACACAAAATTAACAGGAAAACTTATAATATTTTTTCATGTACGATACACCATTGCGTCAAAAGAAAAAAATGTATGGAGGCGTGTGTAAATGCTTATGGAGTTTCAAAGCACTCTTGCAATCAGCATTAAATTTTATATAATGTAGGTATGAAATTTACGACGTTTAGTAACGTGTCGTTCGTTGGTTTATCAAGGCTAACCAAATAAGTTACTCATTTAGCAGAAGAATGAGTATGTACATAAAATATAATCTTAAAAACGAAATAAAACATAAAATACACACAGTTTGTATAACATAAGGAAAATTATACTATCGAAGCTTGAGTAAAAGAGTAGCTAGAAAATATTTTGCGAGCCTGAAACTCGTTCAAATAAATACAATTGCATCGCAAATAAAAAACTTATTCAATATTATTTTGCTGACTGCATCAGATTTTGGAGGTCGCGGTGGGCGAAGTGACTAGAGCACTCGCCTCCCCACCAAGGTGATCCGGGTTCGATTCCCAGCGGGGTCGGTTCCCGGACTTTTGCATGTGAAAATCGTGCCGTATGATGCCGCTGGTCGGAGGATTTTCTCGAGGATCTTCCGTTTCCCCCGCCCTACATTCCGGCGCCGCACCATATTCACATCACGTCATCCCTCATTAGCGCTAAGATCTAGATGTTATTGCTGGGCAAAAAAAATATCTCCTCACAAAGTGGAAATTACGTTCCAATAAGTGGCTAAATAGAAAATACTGAACGTTGTTTAAAAAGATTAAATCACAAAGAAAACACCGGTATTTACATTAAAACAATTTTTAAAAAATTTCACAGCCTTCTAAGTATGTTCAGAGGTGACTTTATAAATAAGGCTGTGCTTTGTTCGTCGTCAAACGTTAAAGTTTGCTACGGTTTCAATAGACGGATACCATTTTAGGAGGCTGCTTATTGGCTGTAGATCACGTGATTAACAGACCCACAGACGAAAGGTGGATGACTAGCTTTAGTTTTGTACGCCATTTAAGAAGGGGCATCACGTTAATTTTTTCTTGTTTAATTTAATGTTGACTGTATACTGTCTGCGCCAGAAGTCCTAGTTTCTGAGTTTACAGGTTGCGGAGGACCGGAAAGTGACATGCGAGGTAGTAGAATCGCTTTTACTATAAAATTCAAGAATATATTTGTACTATGAACGACTTGCCGGGAAGCAACATTTTCAGATTATCATGTTACAACAAATAGCCCACGTAACACATGTAATCCCGTAATACTGAATAATAAGTGCAAAGTAACCTTCATCGATATATGAAATATTTATGTATATTACCATGGAACTAACCGTGTAACATTATTTCATTGACAATTGGCAGCACATTTTTTTTATCATTAATATCATAGTATTTTCGTGATGGATGTAGTAAGCATGAAAATTTCAAAACAATTAAAATGCTTTTTTAAAGGAACTTCTGGTAAGAAATACTATTTACTATACTTTTATTTTTGTCTTATTAGACTTTTACAGAGATTCTTGATTATCATACGAAGCTTGAGTTGCAAACAGTACCGTTGCTGTTGTAGAAATTTGTATGCTGCGAGTATGTTGCCAATATATAATATTTTAGTTACATACAGTTTAGGAACTGACTGCTTAAATTATAGTGTGCAGTGTTCCTATTTTTTATATAAATTAATTTGTTCTTAGACTAGGCTCCTGGTTTATAACTGTATCGCTGTAAAACTTCGCGAAAAAGGTATTCAAAAAAATCACTATTCAAACAAGTTTAATATTTATCATATATAAATACGAAAAATGCTTAAAGTGCACCATCATACACTTTGAAATCCCTAAATTTCTCGGGGAAGGACCCCCGGCTCCCCCACCGCTTTATTAGAGGGCTTCGGTGTTACCGAATGTAACCGACCTCCAAATTCCGAAACGTTACTACGCCCCTGCTCTCAAAACATTTCAGTATATTTGCTGTCAAGTATTTTTGCTGCCGAGTATTTTTCCTGCCTTATAAACCTTTAGTTGCTTTATACACTACTAGTTGTAAAATGATGATGAGGGACAGTTAACACTTTATTAGAACGTGGAAGTAAACATTTGAATAGAATTAATACAAATTACTTTACAAGATAATAATATCGACTAATAACACACGGAAGTCTGACATGTTTGTGGCACATCATCATTATTTTTACTCATCATTAAATGTATCATTTCTCACGAACCTGAAATTTCATCTACGGTTATTCTCTAATAAATGTGGATAAGAACTTGTTAACCGCAATATCTTATTGCTATTTGTGTCCTTTTTCCCCACAGCCTTCGCTTGCCGTTGTGTGACGCCTCGCGCTCATCAGTTGCCTGCACGAAGGCCTGCCTGCCGAACATACCCGAAGCGGGACTTATACAAATTTCCATCTTCACTAGTTGACCCATTTTTGTGTCCACGACTGTACATTTACAAAAAAAAACGTCGTAAAAATATAATATTCAAAATTAGTTACACACGTTTTTTTATCGTAATTCAGTATAGTTTTTACATACATGTATCTAAAATTCTGCTCAGGTCTTCTCACATATAGAACGGAAGTTCTAAAACATATTGTTAAACGAAAAGATGTACAGTTTTTCTGTCTCTGACGAAGACGATAAAAAATTTTTCACACCGTCACTATGTTAATGAATCTGCTTCAGTCACGTAATGTATATTTACGTAAAAGCTGTGAACTCGATACTTTATTTGTGTCTGTAGAAATATACCGAATAAATCTTAAATTCAAATAATTTTATCTTTATAATACCCTTAGAAAACAACTCAAGCGTATAACTTACTACGCGAAATCTAATTTCACAGTATTTTTATATTTTTGAGGAATTCACCTACAGTTAATTCTCTGCAACATTTTTCTATAAAAAATTCCGAATACGTTAAGAATGTTTTAACAAGTCTTTTTTTAATTTGGTAAGTAGTTTAATTATAGTGAATACGGTAATTATGATTACAATATGAAAGTTTAATACTATGATATTTTTATAACTTATATAAAATATTATTACCATGAAAGTTTATAACAAATTTGACATATTAATACAATGACGTTTTTAATGCTATATTTTTAAATACTTTTTTTTTAGTTTTATTCACTGACATAACTTTTTTACACTGTAATATATTATATGAACACGCAGAAGGCTGCATGCATAATATGGTTTTATTTACTGATACCGCAAGAGACTAGATAAAACATAACTGATGTCACACAATTGCAGTACAATCATAAAAATTACGCATGGAGTAAACCAATTTTCTCTAGCAAATAACGATGAGATGAGATATTATCAGTTTCTGTCAAACATGCCCTGTTGATAAGTGTTTTAAGTATCACTAAATGATTCTGTGACACGAGAGATGTTGGACATGGTGTTAGGATTTGGTGTATAGCCACTAATGCCTAAATCGTGGCTTAAAACAAATAATTTTGAGATGCATGATGGCGTAGCTATAGTGAAAATATATAAACATCCCGTACTGAGCACGTAAAACAGCACTAAAATTATATTTCGGCTTACAAATTACTTGCCACAGTCACAAAATAACGTCTATTCATTCTGTATATGTCTTTTGCAAGCCAGTGTAATTAGCAGATCCGCATATGAAAAATAAACTTACCGTATCATATAGAGTTTCTTTGCAAATATTTATTGTATCTTTTATTGCCACATAAATGGAAACGTAATTGAACAAGAACTTATGTAACATTGGTGGAAACACGGCTGCCCCTTACAGTTTGGTAAAACTAAAGAACATTTACAGTGAATATATAAAATCGAATATTAGCCACAAACATTTCTACTGTATAACGCTGGTTTGTGTGAACTGACAGAAGTAAGAAGGCTGAATATTCGTTTGCATTTTATTAACTTGCTGCTCAAACATCACTAAATAATTGGACTATATTAATTATTTTCCATTTAAAAGTACTAATACCAATAAGCAACTAATGACAAAACCTTAAATTCAACAACCCATTAAATTTCATGGTTTAAGTAAAAAAATTAAAAAAAAACCTAAGTTTTCCTTTCAGGTAAATCACACGTATATACCCTTATGTAATTATTTGTCTCTGATTTCCTCCTATATTTACACATTTTCACTTATTAAAATAGTTTCCAAAATATATTTTATTTGATCTGTAATAAAAATCAACCGAGTTATTTGCCTTCCAACAGTGATCACATAAAAAATTACCAACACTCGACCGATTCTTTGAGGAAAGCCATAACTTTTGTTCTAAAAATTGTAAACGTCTTTATATTAAAAGGTGTTTTGCATAAAAGCCCTTTATCTATAAACATAATTTCTTTCTAATTTAACCAGACACGCATTTTTTCACAACCCTTTTACCTAACCAGCGTTGTGTTTATGATACATTCAGCCCAACGGACACTTGACTTATTAAGGTCAAAGTACTTTTTTAAGCGTAACGTACCGTCCCCGATGTCATCAAATTTTAAAAGTACTTCGATAAATAATAACATTAAAGGGAAATGTTATATTTAGGTAATGCCTAGAATAAATGGTGATAACTGTTTATAACACATACTATATTAACAGTCTTTAAGTCATAACATCCGTTGAAATATTCAGTTCTTTAGCAAACTAATTGCCCCGTGATGTAATAGAAGCAGACAGGAGGCAATATAGTATGTTTCAGCATGTGATCTGGGCCACAGACGTTGAAAACAACCCTCCCTTCTGGTTAAGACGGCCATGGGAGTGTAAATGGCGCCGACCGTAGAAGGGGGTGAAAGCGAATCAATAGGAAAAGCGTAACGCGGAGGGATGTTCCGAAGCAACCGCTTGTTCGCGTCGCCACCCACACGTCTGACCCATGGAGCCAGTATGTCCGCACGCGGTCATGTATTCATTAGCGCTTAACGTTGCGTTGCTGTGGCCTCATAAAAACTAAGTGACAAGTACGCGACGCTACATATCGTGGTCGTCATTTCCGCCCGGTCTTGTTGCTTACGAACTTACTTGAGCTATATCCCCGTGCTCGATAAAACTATCTACATTAGACGTCTTTGCAGAATTTATGTGGCAATCAATTCGTTTCTGATACTTTTACAAGTCCTTTGGTATATCACCTACACATTTTCGTACACTTCGGCTTTTTATTTTGGATGTTATGTTTTTATTTGTGGGAGTAAGTACCAAAGAACCAAAATTAAAGAATTTCTAAAATGATGCAAGTCGAGTTCCGACAAATTCTGTTATTTTGTGAGGGGATAGCTTTTCATAATTAAAATCCACAATGTGTTTTCAGTTATCACGCTAGTTAATGCTAAGCAACTACGGTCTGAGTAGTGTCAAAACAATGAAACTGACACGACGCAGGAAATCCTAGTAATATCCCGTAAATGTCCCGAATGCCCTAAATACATCTCGGGCATCCTATGGATATCCCCAGAATGATATATGGTACTTAATTTGTGTTATGATTCATGAGATAATGTAATTTAGACATACTTGTATTAGATTAATCCAATGGTAACGATACACTAAAGTAACACTAAAATGATAATTTAATTTTTGAGCCAATATAACTCTAGAAAAATTCCCTAAGTATAGACACTAGATATCCCAAAAATATCTTATTTGGATATTTCCATTCACACAGTTCAGGGTATCCCGTAAATGTCCTTAACGTGCGAAATACATCTTGGGCATTCTATGGATATCGCTAGGATATTGTAATAATACCCTATTTATGTTTAAATTCATGAGGTTATGTAATACAGGTGCTTAGATTGTAATAAAATAATGGTTGAAACTCCCATAAATTTAACACTAAAAAGTAATTTAAGTGTTTATGGAGGCGGCATAAACCTTGGAGAATTCCTTAAGTATAACAATTTGATATCCCTATGGTATCTCCCTTGGATATCGCTATCTACACTGCCCAGGATATCCTAGAGATATCGCGTATTGTCCCGAATGTCAGAAGTCAAACTCGGGCAGCCTGTGGATTTCCCTAGAATATTGTAATGGTACTTAATTTATGTTAAGATTCATGAGATTGTATAACATTGGGATGCATGTATCAGAATAAAATATAGGTATAAAATGTCCATGAATAAGCATTAAAAAGGTAATTTCAATGTTTTTTTTTTTTTTTTTTTTTTTTTTTTTTTTTTTTTTTTTTTTTTTTTTTTTTTTTTTTTTTTTTTTTTTTTTTTTTTTTTTTTTTTTTTTTTTTTTTTTTTTTTTTTTTTTTTTTTTTTTGTTGCCATAGCCCTTTGGAAGTTCCCCAAATTTATACAATGAGTATCCTAAACGTATCTCTTTTGTACATACATCCAATAAATATACTGAACGTGTGTTTGTAAGTTATCCAGATGGATAATTTCGTTTGCACCCTTAAAATATTGTAAGGTAACACTCTGTATTTGTAAAGTGTATTAATAGTTTTGTTAACTGAATTTTCGCTGTAATTAATGCATAAAAATATTCCTAAATGCATTAAGAAAATTGCACTGCAAAATGATTAACAATCCTAGATGGTATGATATGTCCGCCCTTAGTGTGAACTATTCGGGTTTCCTGCTGTAAATAATCACGAACATTATGCAGTACACCTTTATGACGAAAGTTACATTCCTCTACATGAGTTTTTTAATACGGGTATACAGTTGTAAATATTTTTCTGTAGCATAACCTGTACTATTATTACGATTATTTGTGCAAAAAATAAAAGTTGTAACACTCTATGAAGATAATTTTTCTCTCCCATCGTAACTTGAATTTCAATAGGTAAGATTTAGGATGTCGGCTAGGAAGTGGTGTGGTGTAATGATTAGCTGCTAACTTTAAAACTGCAGGGTGTTGGTTTGAATCAAAATACGTTAGGCAAGACACTTTTGTATCAATGGAAGTGTTAGAAATTTGTCTAATGAATTAAAATAAGAGGAGAATATTTATCTTCGGAATAAATAAGCTATTTTGGCGTTCCTTTTGCACGAAGATCATCACTTAACCTGCAGGGATATTCGCTGGAGGTACTATAGATATATTCTACAGAGTTCGTGCAGGGATGTCTCTTCGTGTCGTCACGTTATGAATTTGATATAATGTCCGCATAACATTAGCGACATTTATATTCTGTAAACTCTGTCAGAGCCAGCTTGGTCATAGGAGACCAGGATGCAGCCGAAGTTGTCGCAAACATCTAAGAACTGGTTGCCAACATGATGGAACAGGTCTTTGACACAGTTGAACTGGTGACGATCATGGACAAAGATGTCTCCGTTGTAGCCTAAGTGCATGTCAAAACGGAAAATATGACAGCTCACCAGCACAGGCGAGGTAGTTCCCAAAATAGGCGAAAAGCTCGTTATGTTTGAAGTGGTCTCTACCAACTGCGAACCGTTCATTTCCATGTCAGTAATGATCACCAACAGTGCCGAAAAAGTCATAAACTAACAGCTTGTCGTTATAGCTATACAAATCAGCAAAATAATGGAACATCAAGTCGTCACATTCGAAGAAATCGCCAATATAGACGTACGAGACAATCAATTTCACAGTCAATCTTTGTGATGGAGGGGATACAAGCCGATACCCTTAATTATTTATTTCTGTTATGATTTGAATACATTTGTTCTCAGTTCTATCTGATATCTGAGCACATAACCTCCATCCCGAAACTTACATTCCTGCCTCGTGGTTCTCAAATTTTTTCGAATGCAGTGTACGACATTACTTTTGATTAAATCTGTGTTTTAAAGAGTCACACACGTGTTGAAAAAAGTTCACCTGCAATGTTAACTTTCATATGGCTTCTTTTTAACTGTATTAAACATTAGCCACATACATTACATTTCAAAGTCTACTGAACTTCAAACTATTCTGTAATTTAGCGCATTAAATAATCTTCAATACGGTACATACAATATACGTAAAATATTTCGATATACTTGCTGTGTTCCTTGCAAAATATGTCTTCGTCTTGACAAATCCTGTTCCTTCAACAAAAATCCATTGTTATTTGCCATATAAGGGAAATGTTGAAAATTTTTTAGACATTTTAGTATGGGCGTTACATGCATCTTTGTAGATTCGGTCTTATTTTCACACAAATCTTAACACATGAACTCGCGTCAACACTTGTTACACCTACGATTCAAGTAAACCCTCCTATATATCTTAGTATATTTTCATATGAATAAATACTTCATGCATTACAACTGTGCTGTGTATCTGGTTCCAGGTTCAGTGCATAATTTGATGTCGTCGGTAAATTAGCCACGGCTGATCATATACTGTACAGGGGTCAAAAGTTATACATGGTGGCATAATTCCAGTAGTATTCGAAATGTTAGCATAAAGTTCATCTCAAGTTTGCCCAGACACTAAGGTGTAATTATTGCTCAGTGGTGAGTACACATTTACGTTTTACTTATCTTCGAATGCTTATTTAATTTAAGCTGTGAACGTGTGAACAGCCGATGTCATATGTTGTTTGCTGTATTTCCATCTGACCATCTGTGCATAGTAAGTATACACAAACATTTCGGCCCAGCAGGCATGAAGACTGGATGGTGATGTTATCAGTACTCTTGAGGATTCAGTTATCAGGTCCGAATTCTTCACTGATCGTGTTAAATTAATTTTCGCGTCGATAGGTACCAAACCATCATCATATAATGTCATTTCTGAATTATTTATTAGTTACTATCCGGCATGACTTTAGTTCTGCATGTTACCTATTGCAGTACGGCACATTTTAAATTTTGAAGACAACCTGTTTAATTTCTTACTGCCGAATGTTTTTCTGCTGTACATAAATACTTGTTTACAAAAAGTACACAGGAAGATATATGCATAATTTTTATCTTCACTGAAGGCGTTTCTATTTCGGAGACCACTAATTGTGTATCCATAACCACTAGAATTCTTAGTGTACTTGCACATTTATTATGAATTTCCTAAACATATCATACCTACGAACAGTTAAACAATACATCCAATCATATAAACGTAACGCCTGATTTCTTGCATTTTATCATCTGCACGATGTCGGGTCACTGTACAGAATGTGTAAAATAAACAATTTTGCATGGCTATATATGCACCAGATCTACCCGATGCTGCCGAATCGTATCTGTCCCAATATATTTCGCATGCAACAAACCACACTTCTCTTATTATAAACGACCTTAGCTACGAATGAAATAGGTTAACTCGTTATTATTTTATATACACATTCACACACACACATACATATATATGTATGTGTGTGTGTGTTTTAAATTCTATACAAGCTTACAAAAACTGAGGTAAATTTTTTTCTTTCAAATTATTTTATTTAGTTGAATCTATATACTATTATGTGTTGTACACTGAATCCCTTCTACATTATACAGTATATATTTCTAGTCACCTCTTTCTTAAATTTCTCGTTTATTATTTCTGATCTCTTAGAATTTCTAATTAATATTTTAAATCTCTGATTTAGTTCAACCATCGTCTTCGTTCTGTCACGCTGTGGAGTTGACTGTAAAGTCCTCTAAAAAGTAGCGACACTTAAATACCTATGACAAAACTATGGATGACATTAGCATCGCCTAAGTTGTCCCTAGTGCAATCGAAGTGCTCGTTGCCATAGTTGAACTGATTTCCGACACTTCCAAATTGGTCGCTAGTGAAGAGCTCACAAACACATTCGAGAAATATGTCGTTCATGTAATTACATAAGACAGGTGAGCAACTCGTCGACATGGTCTAAATGGTCGTCAACACGTACGAACAGCTAATAAATATTGGTGAACAGCTGAATAGCCCTTGCTGAAGTGGTCGTCAACACGTGTGAACAGCTCATAAACATTGGTGAACAGCTAACTAGCCCTTGCTGAAGTGGTCGTCAACATGTGTGAACAGCTCATTAACATTGACTAACAGCTAAATAGCCCTTGCTGAAGTGGTCGTCAACATGTGTGAACAGCTCATTAACATTGGTGAACAGCTAAATAGCCCTTGCTTAAGTGGTCGCCAATACGTGTGAACAGCCCATTAACATTGGTGAACAGCTAAATAGCCCTTGCTGAAGTGGTCGTCAACATGTGTGAACAGCTCATTAACATTGGTGAACAGCTAAATAGCCCTTGCTTAAGTGGTCGCCAATACGTGTGAACAGCCCATTAACATTGGTGAACAGCTAAATAGCCCTTGCTGAAGTGGTCGTCAACACAGGCGAAAAGAGTTTTGTCACCGTCGATAGTCGTAAAAAAAATATAAATGGGATGATTAAACATCAGTGCTATATTTCTACATCTTAATCGTCATGTTTCAAACACTCTGAAAACAATGTGAAGTAGGGCCAATTGAATATTTTTTGTCTTAAATAATTTGCATCAATCATGTAATGAATAAGTACTCTGTGTGGGATTATCTTCTCGTGAATTATTGTGGCTGTACTTGGATACTTGTACATAAAATCATATATTTTGTGACTAAAAAAGAATGTTTGTATTTTTTGGACCTTTATGTTACTATCATAATTATTTAAGTGAAAATATTTCTTATAATAAAGTTTCTGTTATCAAGAACTGTAATTGTGCTATACACACACACAGTAGAGTCCCGAACTAATTGGTAACGAAACGTTTTCGGATTTAAAAAAATTCCAGAGCGAGAAGAAAACTTGCGAAATATAAAAGGTCTAATAATTTATATGTGGAAGTTCGTACTTACCATTAAGCTGTAAATACTTTCTTACCTGTAATCATTTATCAAGTAATTATTATAAATTAAAGCGTATTGCAATTTAATTGCGTAATTATTTTTTCATACAATATTGTTATTTATTATTATTTCGTATTATGTAATTTTCTCATGCCAAATTAGTCCGAAATTGCAGAATAGAGAAGTTCGGATTGCCTAGATTAACAAATATAGGTAACGTTTAAATTTTTGAAATGGCATTTACGAATATAAAATCTTTCTTTCCCACACAAAGTTGGAGAAATTATATTGACTATTTTGCAATATTACAATAACGTCAAAATCTAGAATTATAACAAGTGTAAATAATTTTCACTTTATATATATATATACATATACAGGGCGAGGATGCTAACTGTTTAAAGCTCCCCGCAGTGACACTGGGGACTCCGAGACAAGTGATTCGACATAGGACATGTAGGGTCCAAACGGATGGGAAAGGCCCGAAAATTCGCCTTCAAGTTTCCATGATGTCACATCCGGTGTGTCCGCATCAGGCGCGTACGAACGAGTATTCAAAGGAGTTCCTTCGATCCAACCTGTCTCTATGGCTCAGTGTCTGCGTCAGAACCTTGTAAACTTGCGGTCCGAGGTTCGTGTCCCAGTGTCGACAATTTGTTGTCAACGTTACTTTTTGCAATTTTAACTTACTTCAACTGTTATTTCTTTGTAACCCTTTGCTGCATAATTTATTTTATTTTGTTTTAGCTGTGTTCTAAATTTTTTTGTTTGCAGCCCCATTAGTTTGTATTTGTTTTATGCATGTTCGATAAAGTTGTTAGCAAAGACGAGCTGTTGGCTCGGTGTGCACTTTTGCGGACAAGTTTGTATCAATTGTTCTCTATCATGAAGCTTACGGGGACATTGTTATGATATTTTAAACAAGGAATCACCGAACCGGTACAAAGTACATCTTTTTAATTAATCAGTC
>PNEQ01073042.1:0-20146 GCA_003012365.1 Medauroidea extradentata | reverse complement strand
CCACAAATCTTTTCGCCTCAAGTCGTTTCGCCGAAAGTCGTTTTGCCGAAATTCATAAACCGCACTTATCTTTTCAAACATTCGTTTACCCGAAAATCGTTTTCCCGAAAAATATAATTGTGCATTCGTTTTGCCGAAAGTCGTTTCACCGAAAGTCATTTCACCGAATTTTTCAGCATCACCTTCAACTTCACTGAAAATCGTTTTACCGAAAATTATTTTCCCATATAGTCGTTTTACCGAAAGTAGTTTTCCTTAAAATTCATATTCCCGAAATTCACTCTCCCGAAAGTCGTTTACCCGACGCTTTCGGGAAAATGGTTTTCGGGTAAATGGCGTGTACCCCTTCTCTGCCTTATAGGCCTGGCAGCCTCTATAGTTGGCAGCATGGTTGCCACCACAACTGGCACAGACGCCCAGGGACCGATCATCTTTGTTGTCTAGCACGCATGCTTTTGTTGTGGGGTTTTTTGCACACAACCTACATCGGGGCGGGGCTCGGCATACTTTACTTGAGTGCCCAAACCTTTGGCAATTTGTGCACTGAGGGGGGCCTGAGGGGCGCTGGTATTCCTCCACTTTTACAATGAGGCCACAGAGAGAGCGCACATCGTATATTGTGCGGTTGTAGTCCGTACTTGGGAGCTCCACGACGAACATATGGAGTGGCTGACGATCACGCATAGAGCACTTGGGCTCTACTGATATTGGCTGGTAGCCCAGTGCTTCCAACTCTTCCTTGATGTAGTCAGTTGGGAGGGTTTTTTAAAGGCGTTTTATTGCTACTTTCAGGGGTAGCTCGCTGCGGGGGGTGAGGACACTGAAACCTACATTTAGTTCCTCTAGAATGATTATCGCCCTCTGATAGAGAACGAAGCTGGCAGGTACTCGACACCCTGTGGGTCGACCTTGTTCTTTGTTGGTTCAAGTAGGCGGCTTTTGAATTGTCGCATGACTGTGTCATACTTGCATTCGGCAGTGTGGTACACTGTGATGATACACAAGACAGGTTTTTAGGGTGGAGGGGGGGGGCCGACTGTTCGTCGACATTGCTCGAGGGCGGGGTGGACTGTGTGTCCATGCCTGTACTGGTAGCTGCCGGCTCATGGTCCTGCTCTTTCCGGCGTTTTTTAGCCTCATTGGTAGGCTGTTTCATTTTGTTGGGTGGGGCCCCTGAGGGGGTGGATGGATTAGCGGATGTAATTTGAGTTTGAGAATTAATAATGATAAAATTAAAGGTCCCTGTCAGCAGCTAGCCTGCCTTCAGGAGGACAGCAGCCACAGTATGTGGTTACTGTACACCTACTCCGCTTCCAGTCACTGGCCACTTGCGCCCTCCACGAGGGACGCCCCTGCCTTCAGGGATTTCTGAGATCCGACCAGTAACTGTAGCTAAAATTACCGTGAAAACGTTGGGTGGGCTCACTATTCAATAGACAGACAGTATTAAGATAGTGCCTGGCTATAGAGTAGCAAGTTACCACACTTCTAATAGCTTATTGCTGATATCCGAGGATAACAGTAATACGCTGGGCGATGATGTCTCGGCGAGTGTTGGACGATGTGTTCACCAAAAGTGCTGCGACGGAACTCCCATTAGGAGTTAACTAGAATATTGGGGTTTATATAGCCTGCATGGTCACTAACCTGCTCTGCCAATAGGTGCCAAAGCATGTGTGATTGGCTGGGCTCTCAGCCAATGAGAGGCAAGTACTATCCTCATTGGCTGAGCACCTTGTAGGAATATTGACTGGTGTTCTGCCGAGACTGTTAAACACAGATCTGTTTATGTTTTTTATTTATTTATTTTATTGTCTAACATGGTTCCTATTTTATTAAAGGCAACCACATACGATTCAGTTCAATACTCTGTTGGCTTATGACGTTTTCGTTACTGGCTATGTAAGCTTATTCTTTTATTTATCGTTTAGTTCTGTCTTTTCATGACTCAATGGGTTAGCTGAATCGCAAATAATTTTGTGGCTATTTCCCCAAGCATGTTCGGCAATTCTATATTTCTGGACTTCACCCATTTGCGTGCTGTTTTTGTGTTCTTGGACGCGAGAAGATAATATTCTACCATTTTCACCTATGTACAGAGAGCCACTTTCGCTTGGTATTTGGTTTATGCTTTCGCGGGTCTGTAGTTTATCTACTATGGGTTTTACTGTAATGAGATTGTTTTTCAATGTGGAACTGGAATGGAATGCTGTTCGTAGGTCATGTTTGTTATCTAGACTTCTTCTTTTTTTTTTCTGAGAGTCCAGGGATATACAGAATAATCAGTTCCGTAAGGTTGTTTGTCTCTTAACTGCTTCTCAATGATAAATCTGGGATACTTTTTGGCCATGAATTCTTTTCTTAGATTACATTGTTCCTCTATTAATATTTTCTTGTCTGAGCATATAATTTCTGCTCGGTTGGTTAGGGTGCGAGCAATGCCCGAATTTGTACTTGATGAATGGTTAGATTCAGAATGCAGGCATTGACTAGTATGTGTCGATTTCCTGTACACTTGAGTGCTAAGTCTGTGGTTTTCGTTGAAGACTAGGATGTCTAGGAAAGTGATGCTATTGTTGAATTCTATTTCATGTGCGAACTGTATTGATAGCCGGAGTGAATTGAGGAAATCTGAAAATTCTGAAAGTTTTTCCAGCCCATGTGGTCAAACAAGGAATGTGTCGTCTACACGTAACGCAGCCAAATTTTGGGTGGAATTGATGTGTTACTTAGTACCTCTTGTTCCAGATTCTCCATGAATATGTTTGCCATGAAAGATGAGAGTGAGTTCCCCATAGTCATGCCATTAGTTTGTTTATGGAAATCTTCTTTAAAATGAAAGTATGTTGCGCTGACACAGAGTGTCATAAGCTCCATTATGCATGAGATTGGTATGGATTTTCTTTCACTAGTTTGTATTTCACAGTGGCAAGTGTTTCTGACACTGGAACATTGGTGAACAAGCTCTGGATATTGAAACTCACCAGGATGTCATATTGGGAATCTGGTTCTATATTTGTGTCTGGGTGTTGTGTCGATAGTGAGAGGGGGGATTTCATATGATTAGCGAAGGATGGCATATGAATGATAAGGAAATGCTAAAAATATACATAAATGCATAACATATTTTAAGATATGCTGTACAAAGGACCTTTAATTTTGTTTGTCCTAACAAGCATCACCATTTTTTCAAGAATACAAATTTTCTCACCAATACTTGAATTTTAACATTAAACAAAAAATGTTTTGAATGTCAAACGATTTTCTTTTCTCCAATCAGAACTTTCACTGATTAAAAATAAATGTAAGTTGTGCAGGGTGAAATTTTTGTGAGCCGCGATAGTAGTGTGGACGCAAAGGGTAGGAAGCAGTAGGACAATGTTGAATGGTGGGAGGGAGGGGGACAGGTCAACTACCTGGAACTGAGCACTCTTCTCTCAGATGCTTTGTGTCTGTATCCCTCCCTTTCCGCCACCCAGCCAGACAATGTGTTTACTGCATAGCACTACTGTAAATGTATTTGTATTTGTTTCAAGGTCAATGAGCATAAAATAAGAGATTTCCCTGCCAGATTGAGCTGTTCTGCAAAAAGGCATCTCTCCTTAACGCTTCTCTTGTTACTAACAGCACAGCATAAAATACGGCGTGCCTATAAGGATGATGATTTCTTATTGTTACTTCCTACACTTTAAATTATGTAAAAATAAAGGAATGTATTTATTACACATATCGGGAAGTGAAGACAATTTTACCCCAGCCATCGAAAGAATAACTGAATTATTTGAAACAACCAGGTAAAAGCATTATTTTTCATTTCACAAAATAATATTTTAAGATTTAATTTTATTTAGTTTTACAACATTATATTCGGCATTAAAGTGCAAACGATTTATGTGTAAGTAATCACGCTTTTGTAACAGAAATTTAGTCTTATTGGAATTTACAAGAAGTTAATAGGTTTAAGTGTTCTCAAGACGTTGTGTTCGAAAAGTGAGCTAAGTTTCCATACTTTTGAGTGAGCGAGTGAGACATTTTGGTCAGCATTCAACATCGAGGTCTTTAACGCTGGTAGGGGGTGACATGATGTGAGTGGGGAGCAGCGCCGGAATTATGGGCGGGAGATGCGGGAGATTTCCGAGAAAACCCGCCGATCAGCGGCATCGTCCGGCATGATCAACACATGTTAAAATCCGGTGACCGACCCCGCCGTGAATCGAACCCGGATCGCCTTGGGAGGCGAGAGGTCTGACCCTTCGGCCACTGTGGCCCTCTGCATACATTTGATCACTTCTTCACTTATCTCTAGTAATCGATCATTCTGGTAATCTAATGTGGAAAAATGTTATTAACGCTGTCAGTTTACTGTTAAAGTAGTCACCTCGCTTTTCTTAAATGCCTAGTCATGACTTGGTGGTATGGCAATGTAACTGACAGAAATACAAAAATAAATTTCTAATTTAATACTCGCTTGTGTTTTATATTTGGTACAATATACAAATCCATTTATTTTTTGTTCGCATAAAATTGTAAATGTAATGATTCCGATGCGTAATTAAATCACTGCAGTACAGTACTTATATTTCTTGGTAATATTATGTTGTTCTGAATACAATAAATTTTGTTTCTCTCTTGACTGTGAACAACACCCCCTCCCGAATTTGAAGTTCACAAGTGCACCAATTTAATAACTCTGTCTATATTTGTTTCACTTGGTACAACTCAATTTTATAGCGTAATTTTAATAGTAGTAGCGAAGCACTTAAATCCCATCTGAATTATAATTTAGGTATTAAATTAACTTATAGTCTCTGTACAATACTTGACTTGGCTGAAAATGTAAGCAGTTATTTAGTCTGACGTCCAAAATCATTACAGTGCGTAAAACTCACAAAAATTCTAAAAAAAAAAAAAAAAACACATTGATGAATGTAATATTAATAAAAGGAAAAAAATTGACGTTTACCACTATTTGCCTAGATACTACTTTCTACGAGAAGTGTGTGATATTGCAATGTATCACATAAAATACTATTTTTCGATTTAAATTTTGTTTTATGTATTGCATGCGATGCGACATTTTTCAGCTATATATCGTGTGTTAGCTAAGCAACAGAAACAATAAAATCTTGGCAAGTGATAAAGGCATTTTTTATTACTGACGTTCGACGGAAGATCAAGGCGATAAAGTTGAACCTAAAGTACCCAGCACTAGCTTCACTCGTATCAACTCGACCATAGGCCCCAAGCCCCAAAAATAAACGAGGTATGGGCAGTATAATAATTTTTAGGACATGAAATTCTAAAAAAAAGTTTAGCTTTAAAGGTACCAGTTTCATTATATGGAGAATTTATTTCTCCAATATTTACAGTACGAGTAGCACCGTATGTACTTAATTCGTCAGTGAACAGCAGCGAAAACCCCAGCAAATAACATCTGAAAATGTAGCTCAAAAATGAAAGGAGAGCTCATCTATAAAACAGCAAACTGAACATTGCAGTACGGGTTCCACGAAATCACATCAGATTTAACGGTTAACGTTTTCAAAACTTCATCCTGGCATGCGCGAGTCCTGGCAGTCTAACATGTTTACTCAATAGCTTGACAAGCATTTGTATTTGGGCAGGGGAAGTGGAATTATTTTAAAGGAACAACGACCATTCTCTTTAAATCGGTGGTTAAGGGGATTGTCAACACAGATAAAGAAATACACGATGTTCAATTCCGTAGAGGGCAAACATAGATTCTAAACACTATCTTACAAGAGTTATAATTAAATTCATACAAAAAAAGAAAATGCCGAAATAAAACACCGCTACTTCCCAAAATTCGATTTGAAAATCTATCCAAAAATCAAAGAATGGGAGAAACAAACTACAAACAATTTGAAAGATTTCTTAACTAAAATTATATAGAATGCAAAAGAGATTATCCCACTAAACACTAAAGAAATTTCTCGAAGTCACGAAATAAACTGCCGAAATACTTAGAAAAATTAAAAGAAAAGAAGACTTAAGTAACCACATCACTCATGAATATTTACAGAACAGTCACAAATCAAATCAAAGGATACGCTTTACAAAATCTTTATTTCAGAAAACCAAATGAAAAATTGGCACTAACAAAATTAATTGTCATGAAATACCCAATTATTTCTCACAACTTCTAAATTTCTAGCAACCAAACACAAGATTCCCCATATTAAAACCAAAACACACAAATGCACCTTCATTACCGCTAACAAAAGAAGAAATTTACAGTCACACAGAAAAGCTAAGTCATCGGGAGAAGACGGAATTGTAGCTGAACTGCTGAAAAACCTTGGTCCAAACACTACAATAAATCACACAAATCATCCACGAAATTTTGGAAGACAGAAAACCTTCCAGAGGTTTTAAAGTGTGGACTCATTCATCCATTACATAAAATGAAAATAAATCAGATGTAAATAACTATAGAAGAATTTCACTTTTAACTGACATTTACAAAATTTTGTCTGCATGTCTTCTTAAGATAGCACGAGAAAAATTGGAATCCAAAATTTCATATTACCATAAAGGTTTTCGACAAAACAGTTCGTGCCCAGAAAAGATCACCAACCTCAAAACGATTTCTAAAATTAAAGCAACCAGTTCGAAACCAGTAGCCTGTACATTCGTTGATTTAAAAAATCATATGATTCCATAGGAAAACAATCTATATTCTACATTCTAGAAGAACGCGGATTTGACACCAAAACTCGAAAACTATTCGAACAATCACTGACACATGCCAAATCAAAAATTAAATTCATAGATGAAATTTCAGAACCATTCTGAATTAAAACAGGTGAAAGGCAAGGAGATGGAGATTCGTCATTTTTATTTAACATAGTTTTAGACAAAGTACTGAAGGAATGGGATGTTAAACTAATAAAACAAAGCCACTGGAAACCAATCGAATTAGGGAGAGGTCAAGAAAAAGTGAACATTCTATATTTAACTTTGCAGATGACTTAGCAATCTTAACCAACAGTGAAGAAACAGCAGTTAAGCAAATTGAAAACCTCAAAGAATATGCCGATAAAGTTCGCCTACAAATTTCCTTTGAGAAAATCTAATTCGTCTGTTCCAAGCTGGATATTCCGAAACTCAGGACAAAGTACGGTGAAATCAACAGAGTCAAACACTTCCCTTATTGTTCGAACCCTGACGCGCCACATCTTCTTTACATAATATACCTATAGTTTCTCGCCCTCCATTTTTGCTTTGCTGTTTATTTTCATAAGTCAATGGAACTTCGTTTAATATATCCTTTTGACGAAGTAATTGGCAGAACAGCTCCCCCCAAAACACTACAAAAATATTGTAATCAGTCACTAAAATAATAATTGCCAGTTACTGATGAGTTATGTTCGCAAGTCTATTTGGGCGCGCGGGGCATATTGGCTTGTTCCAACTATGGATGACCAAACAAGGCGGATGAGAATACCTACTCTTTACATGCTTTTGGAGTCGACGTCACATCTGACTGGGTTGCCTAGCAACTACAACTCTGGGGATGGTCGTAAAATATGTTTTGAAATTCTGCGTAATACAAAGTGTATTAGATTAAATTATATATATACATAGCACACTGATAAAGCTACCGTGACTTAGGCAGTTTAATTGTTTCCTTTTTCCAAACAAAGTCGAATGTCGTACACAAAAAGCATGCCGAAATGTACAACTTGTCTTACTTATTTCAACGTTACATACCGAAAAAACTGCTTACATGTATGTACCAAAATTGAATCGCCTGGAGCAAGGCTAATCATGGGGTTATTTTACAAATATACAAAGTTTACTTATACATGTTTACATTTTGTTATTAAAAAGAGCAATGTTTGTAAATTGATTGAAAGTCACTCACTGGGCTTCCAGAGTATAAAAGAAAAATGTTTCTATTTGGCCGTAAGAATTCCAAATCCTTAAGTCAAATGTATTATTTTGGCTTGTTGTTTGTTCTCGTAAGATGCATTTGACTGCGAATAAATGGTTTTTAAATTGAATGTGTCTATATATTTTTGTAAAATTTTAAAAGGAAATTTTATGCGAGTATGCTAATTATATGTGGTGTGATATTTACGGTGAATTGTTTTAAGTATACGAAATATGCACCTTGAGCCTGTAATTTTACCGAGATTTCTTGGCTGATCGGTTTGTAGCCTACTATTTTAGGCACACACTGAAAATGTGTCGGAAAACATTTCTCTGAGGCTAAAGGCATCTTTTAGGATAAGGTAGACCTAAACAATAAATACTGATTTTAAAGATATGATGAATAGGGTAAAGACGCCTTGTGTGATGATACGCTTAAGTTGGTGATACAAATAATTTTTCTAACACCATCTTAGATGAGCATTAAAAATTTTCAATTTGGGCCGAGAGAAAATGCAGGCTGTCTAGTTTCTTAATAGCCATGTGGCGAAGCCGTGATACTTACGTTTTAAGTTGTGCACAACATTAAAATAAGGATGTGTTGAACTTTGCTGAAATTTGTGAAAGTGCACGCTCATACAGAAAAAAATTTATGGCTTCTCTTTGAATTTTAGGAGCTTGCATAAAATTAATGAATATGTTACCAAGTAGAACTAAGTATCAAATTGATAGTGTATGAAAATTAATTCGTTAGGTGACCTGGAACCAAAATTTTATGCTACATGCAATGCCTTGATTCACCTACTATACCAATATTTTGCTTGTATAAGTAAATTACATTTTTTGTGACTTGGTAGGAGAAAAATGAAAAAAAAAAATCTCTTACAGCATGATTGACGCATCTTTTAAAAAATTAGTTTCATCATCTTCAAATTTCAAATAAAGTAAAATGTTACGTTGTATTAGTTTTAAAGCACAATATTAGCTATATAGCCCTAAAAACGAGTAGTAGGATGGCGTGGTCTGTGGTGGGCAGTGGAGGAAGCAGGAGCCTGAGAAGCTCAGTTAGTTCCACCAAGCACATATAGGAGTGACAGTTGTTGAAACCCAGGCGACGGTGGCGATCCCACTGGCGAAGAACTGTAACCTTGACTGATGTACCGTTTTAGAATTATACATGTTCAACGATTTCGCTAGGCAGGTAGAACGAAGGACACTTTTCTTCCATCACAGACGATCCTTAAATGGATTTTATACATTCATTTGTCCTAAAGTCGTTTATCCTAAAATCATTTGTCCTAAATTCGTTTGTCCTAAAATCGTTTGTCCTAAAACCATTAGTCCTAATTTCGTTTGTCCTAAAATCATTTGTCCTAAAATCGTTTGTCCTAAAATTGTTTGTCCTAATTTAGTTTGTCCTAAAATCATTTGTCCTAAAGTCATTTATCCTAATTTCGTTTATCCTAAAGGCATTTGTCCTAAAAGGTGTTTGTCCGAAAGTCGTTTGTCCCAAAGTCGTTTGTTCTAATTTCGTTTATCCTAAAATTAAATTTCAGTTTTTAAATTCATTTGCCTATAAATCATTTGTCCTAATTTTCTTTTATCCTAAAGTAATTTGTCCTAAGCTACATTTATCCTAAAATTGTTTGTCCTAACTTATTTGTCCTAAAATCGTTTATCCTAAACAGCACTTGTCCTTAATTGTTTGTCCTAAAAGTGTTTGTCCAAAATTACGATAAACGATTTTAGGACACACGACGTGTACCCGATTTGCACACCAAGGTACGGTTACTAATTTACCTAAAAAAACTAGACTTTTTATTATGTCACTTCTCGTGTTATATTTTGATGTTGGTTTTCACAGTCGCTTATACATGGTTAGAACACCACAGACCCAGGCCAAAAATTTACTCTGTCTTCTTTCGCGATTATCTTCGAGTAGCGTTGAACTTAAAATATGCAATGAAAAGCGATACCTATCACATGGCGTATAGCCACATTCCACTTATATACTAACACGTACCTGCAGCCACCGAATTAAACATCGAATTATAACCATAATTTTTGGGTGGAAAATGTTGCGAATCAATACTGATATTTTTCAGCAGTTTCACATTAATGTGGATGCTGAATTAGGCATAAAAATGTGAATGTCGATATTCTGTCAAAAGTTACATATGCAAAAGTGTTATAGTTTTAATACACAGATAACATAAAGATAGTGAATAATGTGCAAATACAGAACTTTAACTCTTGGCATAATTAACATCAGACGTGTATGAATTTCCTTTCACAAGGTGTATATTTTTTTCTGTAATGTGATTTTAACCGTCACAGAAATATTTTTTCTATCAATATAACACTTTTCTTTGCCTTACAAAACAAACAATTTCAGTAATTTTCTTGCCCATTACTTCATCAGTGATTTATGAAATGTTTAATTACCTTGCAAAACTTCTTGCGAAATAAAAAAAAATATTTATTTTGTAAAATTTGGATTCCAGAGTATAAAAATAATAATTTGCCAACCGAAGACTATAATTAAAAACTATTTTACTAGCAGCATTTTTCAGAAACGTACCTGATGAATATTCTTCAAGAATGCATAACTTTGACAGTATTCAGACATCTTTTGTGGGTGAGCATGTGTTGGCTGAGATCATAAATGAGAAAATAAAAATTATATTAATAGCTCTTGTTGGATATAGTTGGCTAATCAGGCCACATTTGATTTTTCTCTTGAATCTCAGGGAAACAAGATAGGTGTGATTTTTTACTATTTTTGGTGAAATTTTTAAATACAAAATCCAAGAGGGCGAATTGTTAATATTATATAACTATTAAATATAAATTCAAAATCATATTTCGCATTAAAGCTATGTAGGTTGTCACCAAACATATGACTTACGTGATGACGTCATTGTTAGTAGTAGAACATGGGTGCGTCAGGGGGGCATGAGGAGATAGGGAACAAGAGCTAGACGGGTACACGTCGTTTGTCCTAATATCATTTATCATAATTTTAGGACAAATGATTTTAGGACAAATGCAGTTTAGGATAAACGATTTTAGGACAAACAACTTTAGGATAAGCGAAATTAGGATAAATTACTTTAGGACAAATGATTTTAGGACAAATGACTTTAGGACCATTTTAGGACAAATGTAGTTTAGGACAAATGATTTTAGGATAAAAGAAAATTAGGACAAACGATTTATGGGCAAATGAATTTAAAAACTGAAATTTAATTTTAGGATAAATGAAATTAGGACAAACGACAAACTATATATATATTTATTTATATGTATTTATATATATTTATATATATATATTTATATAATTTAATATAAGTTCTCTTTTTATTAGGCAGAATTCCAAAACATATTTTACGAGCATTGTTTTTCATGTAGTAATCGTTGATGCTTCTCTCCAGAGATGTAGTTGCTAGGCAACCCATTCAGATGTGACGTCTACTCCAAGAGCATGTAAATAGTAGGTATTCTCATCCGCCTTGTTTGGTCATCCAAAGTTGGAACAAGCCAATATGCCCCGCGCGCCCAAATAGACTTACGAATATAACTCATCAGAAATTGACAATTATTTCAGTAACTGATTACAATATTTTTGTAGTGTTTTTGGGAGCTGTTCTGCCAATGGTACTATACGTTAATTTTCTTAACGCAAATTACTTCGTCAAAAGAATATATTAAACGAAGTTCCATTGACTTATGAAAATAAACTGCAAAGCAAAATATGGAAGGCGAGAAACTATTGGTATATTTTGTGAAGATGTGGCGCATCAGGTTTCGAACAATAGGGGAAACCGGATATCTGTCTTATTGTTTTTTGACAACAGGTAGAAAACAAAGAAAACGGAAATTTCTACAGCTTCTGGTCAAGAGCAGTACCTGACCATATAATCTCCCTCGGTTCATTCACACACAGATCAATGTTTATTTGAATTATCTGTTTGTACTTGTCTTAAACTTTTGATGTTCCATATAACATCAAATTTGAAAACATTAAATGTGTAAAAACTAAACTGACTACGGTAATTATTTTCTTGCGTAGAACATTAATACAGTGCGGTAATTCATATCGAGTAATTACAATGTTCTCTTTTTTTTCAACTAAAAAATAAACATACATAACAATCAATCAGGCTTTTTTAATATGCATTTCAAGAATTCTGCGTCTATATTTTTTCTCAGTTACATCATACAACATCATAAGACCTAAACTTAAAATGTTAGTTTATTTTTATACCTAGTAACACGCCAGAATAGAGTTACATGTTTCATAGAAGTGATAAATATCATAATCACATAATCTTAATTGTTATTCTTCTTTGTCATATTATATAGATACAGCATTGTTTACATTCCGATTTTCTGAGGCAGTAGTTGTAATGTATGAGAACAGATACGTGTCCTTGCTTACATTCGTTAAACTGTTTGAATCACGGGTCCATAACATGTTTTGCACTGAGAAGCTTAAATTACTCTTACATTCGTGTGCTGAAGTATTTTTGGTGGGAATTCAAACCGATGGCCTTTTATACTGTTATCTAGACATTAATGTATGTTTGTGGTAAAACTGGAACTTTTGAAGTACAGTTCTATGTGACTAATAATTAAAATAATATATTTCAATGTCGCCACAGGCGTTTAATTTGAGTATGGTTAAATATATACACTATATTCGTTACGTACACTGATGTGTTTGTATAAAAAAATAACAAAAATTTACAAATTGCATGTTACTCACTTTACCGACACATGTCTAACAAAGTTTAAGTAAAAACATTTTTTTTCGTGATAATTTATTTCTATAAATATAACTTTCTTGAAAGATCGATTGAGAAACACGTGCAAAAAAAATTATTTGTCACTACCATTTCTCTCATGAAAAAGATTTAGTTTGAGGAAATATATAGGAGTAAACACCTAAACACAGTAAAAATATAAGTTCATTGTCGACGTGTTCTTGTTGAGAACAGGTGAAATAGTTGATAAGATCACAATGCACTTGTGTGGTTAAATAAAATGCATCTACAATTCGAATTTCTTTCACATAACAGTGTTGTGCGTGAAGATTATTAGGAATTACATTTGGCTAACGTATTCTAACCAACTGCTCTCTAATGTTCCTACTGTTTTCAATCTTACTGCTCCTAAAATATTTCTTTCATGTTGAAAATGTTAGTATCATCCACGTACAAATACACGAATCAAAACATTTTAAACTTATTTAACTTAATAGCACTATTTTTTTAAGTAAACTGTGAACAATACCTTTCCTTTTTGCACCTGCGTACCTTTGCGGTTGTGAAGCTGTTAAGACGATGTGTAACATTTTAAATAAATTAAACAAATCAATGTCTTTTTTTCGATTTTATTACAATATGACTTAAAGTTATCAATAAAAACCACAACAATTAAAACATTATGGCATACTGCTCATCTGTAAAGGTTGTGGCTGAATTTTTCTAATCTTTTTCAAAGAGCAAACATTTTTAATATTGGGCAAAATCAGCATTTACCTCAAAATGCAAATAACATTTCTTCTTTTTCAATACACTGGCATTTCCGTTGCAACTTAACACAAATAAAACGTAGACAGTGCACTCTTTCCAAGTATAGCATTGTAGCACCTGGCTGAGGTGTACATAAAAAGAACTAAGAATTTAACTAATGTGCAAATAAAAGAATAAAGTTTTAGTACGCAAGTTTAAAATCTCTAAAAGGAAAAGCAATTACAAGCGGTGAATGTGACTCTACTTACATTCACTAGGAGAAGCTGAGTTCCCCATCGTTACTAATAAACTCAGTAAGAACAGATTCATAACTAATCATGTAAAGTAGCGAGTCGGATAGCAGGACACACAGGAGTTCCTTCTCAGGAAGCACGATGTATGAAGTCTCGTAGGTCTCCCTGCAGAATGATGGTGTTCTCAATATGGCTGCCTACATATATACTGAGTTGGGTGTGGTGCTTGGAATAACTGGATCTCCCCCTCCACTCTCTGGGTGTTGGCAAAAGTTACCAAGCGGACATACTCCTCTACACCCCTCGCCGCGACTTGGCCGCACGATACAGTGTTCTTTGTACCGAACTGAAATAACTGGTTTTTACTGCCTTGGTCACGAGGCACTACATGTTGAAAGAAACAGGATGTGACCTCATGGAAATACTGGTCATGTGAGGGCTAGTCACGTGGCCAGAGTCTGACAAACAACTCTATAATAAACTTGTACCAGATGTGTAACTACCGGTCAGCCTTGATAACATGTATGCGAGGCAAACTGCTTTCTGATGCAATGTCTGAACTGTGTTCTGGGCACTACAACCACCCTCTCCCTTCTAGACTAGGTCTCTCTAGTCCAAAGATCATCGGTTCGATGCTTGGAAAGTTCTTTGGAAATGCTAACTTGATTGGACTGTAGTATATGCAAGTGCAGTAACCTTCTGTGTCTCCTCCTGCGTTCGACGGGAAGTGACTGCTGGCGCGGCGATAGCGTCTCGCTAACAGATGTGTTCTTTCCGGTCATGCTGACATGGCTCGCTGCGCAGCGCGCAACGTCATCTTGGTTTCTTGAAGCGTATGAATCTGTTCCACGCTCAAGAAATGTAAAATACATTCTACTAACGGACTGAACTCTACTTTAACTTTACGTTAAATTCATCAAACTAAATTCAAATATTTCAAAGAAATACGTGTGTCAGCTTTTCCCTGGTGAATTCACATAACTCAATCCAGAATACACTATTTGGAAATCTGAAACAAATCAATACATCTTAAACAATCAATACATGTCATAATATCCTTCAAACATTTCATAATATACACATAAAACATTTTAAATTCCCTTGTGATAAACACGACATAAAGTTCAGCTCCATCTCTCGGTGGTTTCATTTTATAGCAAATGTCTTTGATGTGTGCAATTCTCTCTGTTGTAGCTTTATACTTCTCATGTAGTGTACATTGTGATTATTTTCTTTTATATGCTACTCTTCGATTTCATGAACTTACTTAAAATTAAACATTAAAATATTTACTGTTGTCATATATATGTAAACAGT
Source organism: Medauroidea extradentata (assembly GCA_003012365.1). Classification (NCBI taxonomy): domain Eukaryota; kingdom Metazoa; phylum Arthropoda; class Insecta; order Phasmatodea; family Phasmatidae; genus Medauroidea; species Medauroidea extradentata. The sequence goes on along the minus strand of PNEQ01073042.1, from coordinate 5,163 downwards.
TTACAATTACTTGAATATGTGAACAATAAACAACTTGAATATGAACATATTTAACATATTATTAATTAGATTATTAACTTGTTATTAACTGAATATATATTTTACTAGATATATTATATATTTAGATTATTTAAACCTTTCATATGAGCATATATTTTTGTTACATTAGTGATATTTACACTTTCTTTCCTTCTCATTATACTTTAAACTTAACGATTTTCTTTTATTTGTGCATTTATTTAATCATGCACTTTACTCTGCTTTTAACACTTTCACTCAACACTTATTCGTTGCTTCTGATGACTGCATTACGACTAAAACAAGTCGTAACAACGGACTGGTTACGGTTCGTTGCAGCTGGAACACTGGATGCTGGAACGGGCTGCTGGGCTCTGCTCCGGTTCTTGGACAGCTCGATGTCCTCACGTCGACTCTCGGACGAAACATCATGGTCTGCCATCAGCTCTCGTTGATTACCCTCCTTCCTCTGTAGACTTCTCATTACCAGGGATATCACCTGTCGTCTCAGACAGAACAGGACGAGTATGACGATTCCAAGACCCATAATTATAGCTAAGGATGACATCTCTTTCTTTCCTTGTAGTTCTGCAATCTTAATGTTCTTTAACTGTTTGACTTGTGACATCAAGTGTTTTAAATCAACTTTCGATCCATAATTAACATGACTTATGTTTATTTGAAATTCTACTTCTGCTGTTTCAATCTCATTACTTTCTTCTACCGTTAACAATGACTTTACATCTGGAAACTTAACATCTTGGAAATTATATTTTACTTGAGTTACTTTATTACTGTGTGGGAGTAGTTGAATTTGATCACTCAAAATCATACAATTGCTTACCTGAGAAATCCGTCCTTGTGCCTGTATCCACACATCTACTACTTTAGTACCATTTTCTTGACCTGAACAAAGTTTAGTAATTTTCATTTTCTCTGATATTGAACATAACCAACTATTTCTATCAACTGACCTAATAAACACTGGCATGAATGAATTATCTAGAACTTCTCTCTTACATAAACTATAATCATGACTCGTCTCTATTATGATGCTCATTAAACAATTGGGAACCTTTATAGAAAACATTGGAACATTGGCTGGACAAACTACATTACTTCCTCCTTTACATTCACTTAAATCAGTCTCTGTCATAAGAGCATAGAACTGTCTGTTCTCTGAAATACCTATATAAGGATGACTTGGTACAATCTGAACAAATCTCTTTAACTTCTGATCAAAGATTGGAAATGGATAAGCTCTATAAATCGTAAAATATCTGTTCATAGATTTCAAAGGAAATTCAATTATAATTTGTATACTATCCGTAGTTGCTAAGGCATGTACCGTTGTAATCTCATAATAATTATATACGTGATCTAACTCTACTCCTGCAATTAATGTTTTATCATCTGGTAACTTTAAAGCTATGCCTATCAATATTTCTGACAAATTACCCGGATTCAACAATACAGTAGGAAGTTTTCCTGTAGATATAATATCTAATGAGGTTTTTATCTTTGTCACTTGTTTCATCAATTTTACTGTTACCTCTAACTCTCGTATTACACTGTTATAATTTACCGTAGTTTTAATTAGATTCATTGTAACTCCAATTTCTCTACCTTGCGAATATCTTGCACTAATTTCGTCAATTAACTTCTTAGTTAAAACTGAAATATCATTCGTAATTTTATCTAACTTATCTGTTAAGCTATTCATATACGTCAACTGTTCTTCTACTATAAGTATCAATTTCTCCTGTTTCTCATTTAACTTTCCCGTTATCTCATGTATTCTAACATAATCATCATTAGTAAGAGTACCGAATAAAAACTTTAAAACTGAATCTCCTACATCAATTAATCCTCTCTTAACTCTTTTATCTGCCTTCGGCAATATCATCAATAACTCAGAAATTTCTCCTTCTAGATCGTCAATAATTTTATCAAGGACTGGGGCTTTGCGATATATCCCTGTAAGATTACCATAATGTTCACGTACTAATTTCTCAACGTAATTTACTCTCGACTTAATTGTTGACAATAAGCTTTCTTACTCTCGAATGGGTAGGTCTAGCACAATCGTCTACCTGTCTCCCGTCAACAGCACATCATTTTCTTGCACCAGTATCATGCTAGTTCCTAGGGTGTGATCTGCAATGCAAACCAATTTCCTGATTCTAAGTCTTTATTTCTCTCGCTAATTTCTCAACATAACATTGTCACAGTGACATTTCTAACATGACAGAATACTTGACACTCATCACTAATTAATATGTTACTCATCATTACTCTCGATTTCGTCAGTCATTTCACCTAATTTATTTCTCGTATTGGAACGCAAACACAATTTATATCTCTCATCAATTGTAGATTGGACCCTTGCCCTATGATATTTCGACGGTTCCCACTCGTCGTCTACAACATTATTTTCGTTTTCCTCATCATCACTATCTCTCAGAAGGCTACTTTCACAAGGACTTTCTGCAACAATTTCTTCTATTTCACCTATTTCACTTATATCATTTATATCATTAACATCGTCTATCTCATTTGTGTCATTTAGAATGGGGTGTGATGTGGGATACCTACCACTATCATCAGAATCATCATCTGAACCGCTCTGCAATCCACCCCCTTCGACATCATTACTATGCATATTTTCATTATTTACAGTACTGTGTTTTATTTTTTTCTTTGTTTTACTTATTTTCCGCAGATTTAACTTTCTAAATTCTGCATTGTTTTCCACAGCTATCGGGTTACCTTGTCTCGAGTCTCCCTTCGACAATTTTAATCTATTGCTGTGTACGTTTACTTTACGTTTATCTAACTCAATATCATACATAGTTTTACCTTACTTACGCAATACTCTATGAGGTCCAGACCAGTACTTATGAAACTTTGACACTTTACCTTCCTTAACACTGGGTGTGTACAAATATACGTAATCACCTTCCTCAGTATGTGGCACTTTAGATTTCTTATCATAATATTCTTTCTGTTTATCAAAAACTACTTTGTTCCTCTCTCTAGCTATCTTATAAGCTTCTACTAATTTTTCTCTCAACCTATCGACTTGTTCTTCTGCAGCATTACCCCTCTGAGTTCCTTTCTCTCCCTGACAACTGAGGTGCCCTAGGGTTGGTTCTACTGCAGGATTACCCCTCTGATTTGCATCTTCCTGACAAATGAGGTCCCCTAAGGGTGGTAACCGAATATCTTTCCCATACAACATAAAATGAGGACTATACCCTGTTACTGAATGTGGTGTTGTCCTATATGCGTGAACAGCATAAGGGAGGTAATCTTCCCAATTACTCCTGTACTCATCTACATAATGTGATATCATATCTGCTAATGTTCTGTGTAACCTCTCAATTCTACACATTACTTTGAGGTCTAAACTGTGTCGTCTGTAACTTCTTAATTCTCAATAACTTACATGTTTCTAACATTAATTTCGACACAAAATTCCTACCTTGATCTGCAAGTAATCTCTCTGGACAACCATGTTTCAACACTATCTGTTATACAAAATGTTTAGCTACAGTCTCCGCACTCTGATCTGGCATTGGAACTGCTTCACAATATCTCGTGAAATAATCCATAAACATTAATACATATGTATTTCCGCTCTCACTTATTGGTAATGAAACTAATTGGAATGGATATGACACTTCTGGTAAGGAACCTAACGGAGCTCTTACTGCTTTATTACTTTTCCTACGTACATAATCTTCACATTTTAAAATATATTCTTCTACGTCTTTCTTTAAACTAGGCCACCAGTATATTGTACTAAGCAAATTCTGAGCACGTTTTACTCCTTGGTGAGCTGAAAATGGAGTTATATGGTGATGTTCTAGTACTCTAGAAACAAGATTCATTGGTACTACAATTAAATTTCTATCTCCTTCTTTCTTACATAAAATCCCTCTATCATCTTTAAAATATTCTTCCCTGTTTTCTTTAATTATCTCCTGACATACCTTATCATTATTCTGTTCCTTTACAATGACATCACTTGAAATAATAGCTGTGTTTACTGTATTTACCATTCTCGATAAACAATCTGCATTAAGATGCTTTTTACCCGGTTTGTGTTCTACTTCATATTCGAATTCTGACAATCTCACTGCCCGTCTAGTCAATCTAGAACTAGGATCTTTTAAATTTAATAACCATTTTAACGCTGCATGATCTGTCACGACCTTAAATTTCCTACCATATAAATAAGCTCTAAAATACTTTGTTGCAAAAACTAAGGTACATAATTCCTTTTCTGTTGTACTATAATTAACTCCGCCTTATTCAATTGTCTACTGGCATACACAATTGGTTTCTCCTGACCATCTCTCATCTGAGACAAAACTGCGCCAATAGCATAATTACTAGCACCTGCACCCACTATAAACATTTGTGAAAAATCTGGATATATTAAAATTGAATAGGATACTAACTATTCTTTCAACGATTTGAATGCTTCTTCTTGTTCTGAACCCCAATTAAATGGTTCTTCCTTCTTTGTCAATTTAGTTAACCCTTAAACACTGTACCTTATTTTTTTCACGTCGTTACTGACCCTGGGTCTGAGGGACCCATAAATATAATAATTAAAAAAAATAGAATTTATTAATTGCTCGTGGTTTTATACATTGGAATGTGTTTATTTGTTACCTTAGCTTCTGACAACAGTGCTAAAAGCCTAACATATTTTACATTATATACAAATAAAATTTTAAGTTTGGTTATATTACAAAATTTGCACATATATAAAATTTACATAATAATATATTCTAAATAATGGTATATCGAACATTGACTCAGCAATCATATGTTAAAACAATGTAGTTTAAGAAAAAAAATTAGTTTTGTTATAAACGATTGCATAAAAATTCTGACATGGTAGTCTGTTGGCTCTGTTGATGGTGCAGAACACAGGAATTAATTCTGTCTGCAGCACTGATGATATGCACATGACAGTTTGTTGGCACTATTTTACCGTGAGAAAAATTAGTGGAAAACTGGTCTATTGCACTGGTTACATGCATTGCATTCTGTTGTCACTATTTTGTACAATCGTTGCACAATGGTGTGGAACATTTGAGGCAAACTGGTCGGTTACATTGATGGCATGCA
>PNEQ01073041.1:0-20143 GCA_003012365.1 Medauroidea extradentata | reverse complement strand
CTATTACAGCAACAGATTCTAAGAGAATAGAAAAGTTACAATGCAATGTATTTAAAACTATATTTAACAGGTTCCCAGCTAATAGTTCTAACTTTGACTACAATAGTGAGCTAAAAAAGTTCAAAACTCACACTTTAGAAACAAGACGTTCTATATATGATGCTTTATTTCTAATCAATTCATTTCTTTCATATCACTCGTGTTCTGCCATTAGTAAATATATCTGTCTCAGAGTTCCAAATTACAACCATAGAAGTATTGGTACTTTTGGTACAACTAATAAAGAAATGGACCTAGTTAAACGATGTGTTCTAATGTATAATAAATCATTTAGTGAGTTTGATCCCTTCATTGGTAGGAAAATCACATTCAAAAATTTAGCAAGACATTATAAAAGATGAATCTGTTTTTCTTTACAAACAGATACACTCGACCTAGGTTGGATATAGATAATCATCGGGGTACATTGCCCCCTCTTTTTGTTAATGTCTTTCCTTGTCCTGTTTTTTTTTTGTGTTAGTATTGTCGGTCTATTTGTTTGTGTTACTGTTGCTTGTGTAATAATCCCATTTCTGTATGTCGTTTGAAATGTTTTGTGTTTTTTGTTATGTCATTTGTAATGTTATATATGTTTTTGTATGTGTCACTGTTATTGGCCTCGGCTGTTGAGTGGCACAAAAAATCAGTATAATAAATAAATATATATATATATAGGCCTATATATATATGTGTGTGTGTGTATTGGATTCTCACAAGAAAACTTACAAAATCCGGCAGGTGATTCCTTGTAAAAAATAAAGCAGGAAATTTGTGAGGCACTTCGCACGTAATCGTGACATTAAAGGTGTAGTTGGCCTTTGGAAATCAAATTTTAAAACTTTTATTTCCTCATAAACCGAACAGTGTTCGACATAAACTGACAAAACTCAGGATATTACATGAAGACAATAAAGGCCGACAAACTAACAGTAAACACCAGTTGATACATTCAACACTTACGAAAATAAAAGGGATGTCCACCCATAAATTCCTGACAAATTTTTTAACGTAAAGAAAATCCAACATTTAAAAGTGAATTATTCTGTAATGTCTTCTTAGTAATAAAGATGGTACTTTTGTAGCGAATGTCTAGGACGCAAATTTTCGTACGAAACGCACGTCAAAGTTTTGGCGAGGTGAAACAAGAGTCTAGCGTGAGACAACACTTTATTCCGCAGCTCCGCACAGACGATGGTGGACATTCACTGTAAATATCACACACCGCAGCTTAAATAGCTCACATAACCGTAACCAACACTTTGTTCCTAGCTTAATTTGTGCGTATTTTTGAAAAAGAAAAAAATAGGTGTGCAAGTGAAACTATATTAGTATTTTATTATGTTCGTTAAACTGCTCAAAAAAGCTCCAACGTTACAGAAAGCATTTTTATGTCCGTGTCAGCACAAATGGTATTATACAATAATCGAGATGGGCTGTCTCTTTTTAAATATGTATTACGATTTAGGTCAAAATGTGTTGTTTGTTAACATGTGCCGTTCAATATTCTAGTATTAAACACACACGCACCATAAAAATAAATTTGTTCAGGGTGAGTTTTACCCGTAAGAGTGCGAGGCAGGTAAATAAACGCAGAAAACATCGATTGATTTCTACGCTTTTTGCGAAGCCAATATGTATAAAATACTCCATTAACAATCCTAGAAAAATGAATTTGCCAACTTTATGAGTAAACATTTATCCAGAATTACTAATTCGTTACACGTGATCTCTTGGCGCCGCACTTAAATGCACGAGGTTCCGGCGTCAGAGATTGTACCTCAGAAGTTCGTAACACTGGAAACAATTTGTTTAAAACGTTGGCTAAAGCTATTGTCAAGGTTTGCTTTTCTTTAACTTTCGCAAATATGCTTCAAGAAATCTACAGCTATATTATATCAATGTTTTTAGCGTTGAATTATGTACCACGCCCTCTTAAATGTCTCTAAATAGTTGACGATTGTTCATATCAGATAATAAAAATGTTTACTGCAATAAACCGTTACGGTGTGTAAAATAACACAGTGCTGCACTGCTTGTGTATCGCTCATGTGGCATTTGTCTACACATGCTTGAATGGTAACTGACATTTAGGAAATCTGCATTAGTGACCAGACAAATACAACTGTAGGGTCGAGGGATAGGGACGGTAAGGAGAAGGGTGGGTGAGTGAAGAGATTTTAGTCAGCGCTTAAGGGCGCAGCCTACCCGTGCGTGAGAGGCTTAAAAGCGACAGAGCAGTGAGGTCGACCTTGAAGCGCTCATCAAATGCCGCGTCGCCTCAACGAGCCAAGCGCTGAACTAGCGTGCAAGCTTCCCGCTGAAAGGTTTTTACTATGGGACATTAAACGTTGACCGTATAATTTTATTGGTGGAAAGTCTGCAACTAAGTTGAGTGCAGGTGGCAATCTGAGTGTCACATAAGTCACATCCGGTTAGTACATTTTGAAGTACGGAAGTCTGAATAGGCAGTTTTTAGCCATGTTGGAGGACTTAGAAACAGTGATTTTAATGAATGTGGCGTCTTATCAATGAGGTTCCGACCTTGTCTGAAGTGTGTTTTCTTTTCGCACGTTGGCACAATGGGCACACGTGGAATATTTTCGTAGATAAACCTGTTAACGAACACATTGCAACGCATTTGAAGCATGGGGTAGGCGACCCCCTTAACATCGGGGTATTTAACGCTGGTGGGGGCGACACGATATGAGTATGGAGCAGTGCCGGAATGAATGGGCGGGGGAAACTCGTCGACCAGCGGCATCGTCCGGCATGATTCCCACACGCGAAAATCCGGAGACCGACCCCGCCGGGAATCGAACCCGGATCGCCTTGGATTGGAGGCGAGAGTTTTGACCCCTCGACCACCATGGCCTCGTAAGGAAAATGTGTTCAACGCAACACTGACATGAAATCACTTAACTGATATGCGATTGTAATGTAGGGGTATTTTGGAACCTAACATTTAACTACAAGTTTACAGCAGGACTGTTTCGGCATTGATAAATCCGAAGCGTCCTCTCCTTTTGAAGTGGAAGAGCTTAACATTCCAAATATTTTCTTCTCACTTTGCGTGTCAAAATTTTCAACACGACTCTCTGGTAGAGAAAAACGCGCCTAGGTATATCACAGTAACGAATACTTTACAAATTTTATTGACTTGGTGGCTGCTATTTCATGAATTCCTGACGTCAATTTTAAGCCAAAGTTGCATGACGTATATGCACAATACCAAACAGTAAACCATATCCTTCATCACACGCCCGCGTATGTTGAGTCACAGACTAGTTTGTAGTTCGTAGATTTTCATTCGCCTTAAATGTAAGTAAGACTAAAACAAGAAAAATTAAGACAATTAGAATTTCCTTTGACGAAGAGTTTTGAAAATTAAATTTTTTTTCTTACAGCTGCAATAATGTAATATTTCCTTTTCAATGTAGTAACTGCACTGGTATCGGCAATATCTGTCAGTGCCTTAAACAATATCGGCTGCCCTACACTTTACTGTAGTACCAGAATTACACAAACTATTTTATTGTATAACTTCGTGTATTGTACCCAAGAGATATTTATGTCACTTGCACATTTATCTTTTTTTTAAAACACACATGTACAAATTAAGCTAGGAACAAAGTGTTGGTTACGGTTATGAACGCTATTTAAACTACGATACGTGATATTTACAGTGAATGTCCACCGTCGTCTGTGCGGCGCTGTGGAATAAACCAGACACTCGTGTAAGCAATACTGCCTACACGCTAGGCTTTGTTTTACCACGCTAAAACTTGAAGTGCGTTTTGCACGAAAAATTATGCGTCCTAGAAAGTTGCTACAAGAGGACCTTTTTATTACTGAGGTCACATTTTCCAATAACCCACTAGATAATGTTGGATTATCCAGACGCTAAAAAAGTTGTTAGTAATTTAAGGGAGGCCAACCCTTTTATTTTCGTAAGGGTAGAAGGTATTAACAAGCGTTTGCTGTTGATATGTCGACCTTATTGTCTTGAAGTATTATCCTGAGTTTGGTCAGTTTACGTCGATCACTGTACGGTTTGTGGGGAAATCAAAGTTTAAAATTTTGATTTTCATGGGCGAATTACTCCTTTAATAACACGATTACGTTCAAAATGTTTTTTCCTGCTTTATATTTCACAAGGAAACACCTGCCGGAGATCGTCGGTATTTTTTTTGTGTATATATAGCGTTTTGAGTAGAAAAGGCTTTATAAACAAAACCTTAATTTATCAGCAAACAATAAAAACAGTATGATAACTACAGAGAGCATTGACTGTCAATAAATTTTACACTAACAATTCAAATTACATTGCGAACCATAATGTTGATTTGCTTATACTAAATGGCTGACGAAGTTTGTTACACAGTTCCTGATTAGTAAATCATATTCAAATACTACGTGTATTTCACTAAATTGCAAATTATATAGCGATTTGTGAATTAAAAATAACGTGTTGTGACAGTCTAGCGTAATAATTAAGATATCACAGTAGTGTAAAACATGAAAAATTAAGCAATGTAATGTTATTGTTAATCATCAATACACTATGGTGCCACATTTGTATAGAATTTATTTAATCGGTACATCTAACGTTTTCAACAATAACTGAAGGTACACATTCCGTTGTATTCCATTTATAGTCAGAAAGTTCTGTTTGGTAAATCTTTGCTTATCAACATTATTAGCAAGCCGTCTTTTATTAAACGCAATACGGATGCACTTTATGAGCCAGTCCCTTTGTCTAGTAGGGTAGCTTATGGGTAGGTATTCATTCTTCAGTGATTTTCTTTCGTCTTCTACTTGCGACTCTGCCAGTACATCTGAAGCTATGAAATCTGTTCAAGGAAATGTTTTTAATGTTTATTCCATCAAAATAGGGACATTTACTCGTAAAATTTGTAGGAAAGCATTTGCATATTTTCATGGTATTTCCACTAAAAGAGTCCAACGAATAGATTCATTTGTCGCTGTAGACAAAACCATCACTATTCCAAAGGACAAAACAGGCAAATACTGTAATAGAGCTAACAAAATTTCAGAAAATATTGTCATCAGGTGGGGTGCGCGTCAGTAGCCCTAAAGTCAGTAGCCCTAAAGTCACTAGCCCTAAAGTCAGTAGCCCTAAAGTCACTAGCCCTAAAGTCAGTAGCCCTAAAGTCACTAGCCCTAATTCGCGCCATTCAGTTTTAAATGTTCGTGTATGATCGGAAAAGAACGCAAGAAGTTACTACGCTTTCTCACAGATATCTCTCCTGTCCGGAACTCCAGTTAAGTGCGGAGCCAAAAACATTTCCCTTCGCGTAATAGTATGATTTTCTTTGTGATAATGAGGTATGAGTTGAAGACAAACGTTTGCAGTTCAAAATTATTTTTTTGGCTGCATTGAAATATTTTTCTTACGAAATAAATGATAAAAATTGATAGAAAATTATAGTACTAAGCAGTAGATGTTTTATAAGATATTGCCGCTGTTCAAATATCCCATTTCAAATACAAATTTTTCTTCTCGTAGGCGTTAATTTGATTCAGTAATTTTTCCTTGGGCAATTGAAAATTGTTAACAATAACAGTTATTGTGTCTAAATGAAGTAAATAAATTTAGCCGAATGCTATAAAAGGTGACATACTACAAGAAAATATCATGTATATTATATCGTAATGTATACAAGTCAGAATAAAATCGTTCTGCTAGGCGGTTAAGTAACAATGGGAAATTAAATCAAAAATTAATGATATAATGTGATTATTAAATTCGATTCTAAAATAATGCCATTTCAATTTTCTCATACAAGGAAATACTTTACAGCACAGAATTTCTACTTGCACAATATACATGCACTAAACGTCACATTGCCTGAAAATGAACAGTTTGCAATAAAACATCAGTTTCGCTGAACGAGCTAGTTTCGGCGTACACAAAAAAGAAAGCTTTGGCCCTCCAGCTGTGCAACCCAACCTACTTGTGTATGTGCTCTAGATTGTCTTCTAGGTGTTGTAATGACACACACTTCGATTTCATTCAAATTTTATATAAAGAAATTCTTGGGAATGCGAATAACAATTTGGTCCAAAGAAACTCTGTCTGGAGTATGAGCATTACATTTCGTAATGTCTTGTATGATCGTCCATTAGTATTACATTTGGTAGTAACAAAAAACCTTGATCTAAAACCAGATAAACAATAAATTGGGACAAATGTGTGTATTTAACTATTTCATTACTTACGACTGGCGCATAAACTTAAAGTGCTTTGAAGTTATGCTCTGACTTGAACGAAAAGTGGGTGCATTCCTAGATTTCTTATATTTCTAGGTGATCTGCCTTGGCCGAATTATGTAAAACTTTTAACTCATAACTGATGATTTTCTAACCTAAATTAAGGCTACCATATTGTAAATTTTTATAATAGTTTGCATTTAATACTTAATACTGTTTTTATGTTGATTTTTATCTGCATTTAAGAGGTCTAATAATAAATAACGACAATATTACAAACATTGTTTTAGATAAAAATTGTACTTCAAATAATTGTTAATATTTACTATAGCATTTAAGGAGGTCAGATATTTCAAATTATATAAAAAAAACACAAGTTCGCTAATCTCACAGTTCTCTGTTGTCCACTCTGAATTTAGATGGAACACGAAATTTACTATCAACAAGTTGTTTTATATTAAACTAACCCTTAAATATGTATATCAAGGTTTTATAGCTACAAATTTTAGGCTATTTTTACCTCATGTATCAAAATTTAGTAACTTCAAGAGATAATTGAACGTATTATTCACATTTTTTTAACGGGACATTTTTATACTTCTCAAACATATCCACAATTAAAATATCAATTATTACAGTTGACTGAACTTTTCACAGCATAACTATTATGCTGACAAGTAACTGGACTTGAAATATACACCGTCAATAATTTATGATTTTGGAATAGCTGGGCACTGACTTCTTAAACGAAATCTTATTTTTATCTACCTTAGATCGAATTTTTTCTTTAATTTAAAACGTTTATGCAATGTTCTTTCATTTTATAATACTCACCTACCAAAACTCGCTCCCTAAATAACATATTTATTTAATAAATTTGTAATTGCATGTTTTTTCGTAAAACTAATATGCTCCAAGATTAAAATGGCTATTTATGTTTATTTAACTCTCCAATGAAAACAAGTAATGCGATAAATTAAATCATGTGTTACCGACGGATATGCTTCTGAAACCTTGCGAAGGTCTCAGTTCAACTTACATAATTCTTACATGAAGAGTCGTCTGTATTCTACCAGGTGCATTATAACCATCAGGTAATGCAGTTTCGCTCACAGATGCAAGACACGACTTTTCATCGAAAATTTTACAAATCCCTCTTTGTGCGTCTGTGAACCATTGACGTGACGCAAACATATTACAAAATCTGTCGCTAACTACGCGCCGTCTGCAGAACGCGTTAAAAGATTCAATGGTGGATATTATCGTTGAGCTTCAGTAACCTTTCATAGTCGAAACTGAATTAGTAGGCGTACAGTATAAGCAATCCCATAACATTGTTAAGATATCCAAGAATAGAAATGACAAGTTATAATTCTAAAACGAACACTTCTTCTGTTTAAGAAACGTAGTCCGTCGATTTCGCCGTTTTACATTTGAAATAAACTATTTTATCTGGATAGTTAACACGGAATATTAACACATAAAGTTAAATGCTAAAAACTTTCAAGCGGATTGGTAGATCCGACCTTGTATAGCATAGTCGACCGCACGCCTTCTGTGGCCACAGAAATTCGTATAAATATATTTATCACTGAAATAGCAACGAGTTACATGTAATTACTTTGTCACAAAGGAGTAAATGATAGGCACAGTGGCCGAAGTAACTGAGCCTAGAGTAGTGAGTAAACTGAAATCTTGTAATATGCTTTGATTCTATCTCGCCGTCAATCCGGATTATTGTTATTTTTAAATACATTATGAAAGTCAGCACATAATGATACACTACCCAAGTGTATGTGCTAGAATTTGGTGTAACATGTGCATCAGGTCTACTTTAATGAAGTATAGTCATAGTTAAGCAAATATCATAGGAATTTCCAGAAAACCTAAACACTGAGAATCTGGGCTCATAGTCATATGGCATGTAGTTAGAAAATGCCTAGGTACATATGTCTGAAGTTACTAAGAACATCATTTAGGCGTCACATAAATCAGGAGTATATTTTAAATTTTTGAGTGAAAAAGCTGTTTGAGAAAGAATTTGACAGAAATTAGAACGGAACATCGACCCTCTTAATTCCACCCAACACGCTTAGTAAGTAGAAAAGTTGCCCGAACAGAGGTGAATGTAGACAACTACTTGGAATTTTTTGATAAATTCGGAAAAATTTGGCCCGAAGATTTCCACATGATCATCACAAAAATTAGCATGTAAAATGCAACGGGAACACTAGACCCTTACATAGCGTATTCACACATGTTGGGATCCAGGTGAGTTTTCGTACACTGTAAAAAACTTGCCAAATAGTTTTGGGAGTTTTCAAGCCATACACAGTACGGCACACTTGCCATGCTTCAGGTTGTAGATAGAGCAAATAATCAGCTATGTTACTATACACGTCTGGTAACATTAGTATACAATTGACTGCTTACTAAAAATTAATGGAAACACTACCTTTGATGTACGGGAAACAATTTTACCACACCAACATTCTTGATACTCCATTGCATCGTTGTGCTAAATATACAAATAAATTTTACATTGTAGTGTAAATATCATCTGAGCACTTGATAGTGAGTTTTCACTTTTCCCAACATGAGTGTTTACTAAGGAAGCAGAAACGTGATGATCTACAGCAAAATGAGTGCACAGAAATATAATGCAAGTGTGTCTACCAGAACAATATGCACACGGGATATAATTAATCATTGACGGTATGGCTTCTTTTACTGTTCTCTATCCAAACCAAAGGACAGTCACCAAACTTTTTTCTCATCTCCAGCACATACTTAAATGCGAGCTGGAGAGCAGTGAGGTGTAACTAAGCTGTGTTGGCATCGGTACTGTGCCTACTGTACAAAATCCACAACCAGAGGAACAAGATCTTTATCTGCTAGTCGAATGTTTAAACTCACAGTTCATCCACCACTTTCCCTCACCATCCAAAGTTGTATTGACAGTTACTGAAAACAAAAATCAGTTGATAAGACCCATTTGTGACGATTTCGATAGTAGCAAAGCAGTACACAAACATGAAATAAATACATTTTCATCACTAGTTTCAACAAAATACCTTTTCAAATATCAGCTGTTGGTGTCATCCACAAGGTAGAGTATCTGTACCGGACAGATGAAGAAGCCGATACAGTGATACAAGATTCAAAAGAGGTCCCTAAAGCAATATAAATTGTATTAGATAACACTGATGTATTTGTTCTCGTTATGCATTACTATCAAGCCCTCGATAATTAGTTTTGCAGTAGCTTCAAAAATATATTTTTAATGCAAATTAACACGCATATCAAAAATTCATTCTTACAGTATCAACACTTACATGTAATCGTTTGTATCGGAATTTTCCTTTCTGTTGCAATACACTGAACGGATTATTAGTTTTTTGCCTCGGAAGTATCACATATTTGGTTGTCAAAATAAGCCAAAATGAAGCAAACAAATTCTTTGCTAGCAAACGGTACACTATTCTAAAAAAAAAAAAACGCTCTGGCAAAATTGTGTATCGTGTGACTGTACACAGATTCAAATTTTTTCACAGCCTTTGGTTAAAAAATATTTGAGTTATTTGCAATTGTTTGAAATAAATGAAAGACCATAGCCTTAACTGTTCGTCCCCACCTGTGTGTTAAGAGAGATCGGTACCCGTCACCTTAGAATTCCTAATTTTCCGTTTAAGTTCCTTATAAAGAGATTTATCTAAATTATCCGCCTGTTAAGGCACAGAAATTACTTTCGTAATCATTATCAAGTTGTTACATCTCCACTACATTTATTAATTTTTGACTAGTAACCTACTTGAGGAAGGAAACAGGTTTTTTCTGTGGATGGTTACAAATGTAATATAGGCACTGTGTATTAGGGACGGAGATATTTCATGTGCCTTGTCGATGCCTAAAATTTAAAAGAAAAATAACAAGCTAATTTAAAAGTAAGAGCGCTATTATTATAAAATGGCGGATACTGAATTCCCACTCCCCTAATGGAATCACCGGTGAGAGAAAGAACCCTCGTGGACATTGCACAATCTACTAACTCAGAAATCTTAGTTAGTTCTGATATAGTCTACTACACCAACGAGTTTACTTTTTGACAGCCTGTTAATGTAATTTCAGAAACTAAACTAAGTAAAAAATTCATTGCAACAAAACAATGAATTAACTTACTGAATAAGCGAATTAAAGAAACTCAATATTCAAAGCAAAGAAAACCCTGAAACCAAGTGATATTACACATGGAACCAGGGGCCGCGATGGCTGAATAGTCAGACCATTCTCTCCTACAAAGGTGATCCGGGTTCGATTACCGACGGAGGCGGTCTCCGGATTTTCGCGTATGGGAATCATGCCGGACGATGCCGCCGGTCGGCAAGATTTTCTCGGAGAACTTCTCACCACCCCCCCCCCTCCCGCACACACACAAATTTTCATTCCGGTGCTGCTCCAAACTCATCTCATGTCACCCCTAACCAGCGCTGAAGACCTCAATGTTAAGTGCTGACCAAAATATCTCACTCACAAGGAACCACAAAAACTTGCGAGCAGAGCTATAAGAAAAGAGCAATGAATGTTGACCGCCTGCACGGGGTTGTTGCCCTACCACACCACCCCGCTGAGAACCTTTCTTTACCGTCCCTCCCCCACCACCATTAGTGGTCAAGGACCCTACCACAACATTATCAATTTACAACTGGACGACATTAAGCAGAAAGGAATCAACCCACAAATTAATTAATTCGGAGAATCATATCACATAGAAGGTCCGGAGTATGTCTTAATAATAAGTACTAAATCACAATATACGACGAAAGATAAGCGCTCGGAAAAAATGGTTTATACAAAAAATTAAGATACACACAGAAAACTTTGCCCTGGAATATCTCAGTTCCAGATAACTGTGGGTTGGTTCCTTTCTGCTTAATGACGTCCAACTATACCGTCCCCTGGCAGCCTTTGCCGCCTCGGTGGAATAACAGTTGAAGAACAAATAGGCCAGGAAACAAAGGTTTTAACCACCAAAAAATATGTCCATAGCTGAATTTTGGCTCACTTACACAGTCGAGCATGCTTAATTACATATCAAAACTTTACCGGTCAAAAACGTGTGCGTCACATCAAAGTCGTGCAACAAAATCATAAGTGATGCGTTAGTGCAGCGTTATACTAAACTGCTGTCACGAGGCGTAACTTTTACCGTACAATTAAAACAAATAGTTCGAAATAATCTAGAAACTCTGTTATACGTAAATATGTTAAGAGATCCCTAAATATGTTAAGTTTACTATACACCGTAAAACAACAAAGTGAAGGAATGTATTATTTTATCACAGTTGTGGAAATTCAACAACGATTATCAGCAAAACTAAACGTCTACGTGAAAAACATGCCAAGTATATTTTGTTACCCATTCTTTAGCTTTCTATTGGTATGTCAGTGAACAAGTTAGCATATTTCGTTGGATCACTAGAGGAGTCCGAGCGTCGCAGTGTACCTGGTTCGGTGCGGCGGACAGATCAAACTACTGCTACATTCCACTCCCCTCTGCTCGTTCTCGACATCATTGACACTTACAGTTATAATCAGTGTGGGTTATCGCTTTGTTTTATATACTGTCTACAATTCAAATAATAATTTTGCCATTTTAAATTACCAATTTGTTGTGATAATTAGCATTATTTTTTTATCATAGTTCTATAATACATACATAAAACATTACATTACATCACAGACTGCTAGGCCTAGCATAAAAATTCTACGAAAATAACTAAAAAACACAGTTTACCACACAAAATGAGAAATAAGTGATGACTATATAACTACAAATAATACAATTATCGCTGACATTTTAAAATATTCTGAAAGTGCCTTACATTTTCACATAGTTTAAAATTCCCTAGGTAGTTTAGTGTTGTATTTTCATATACTGAATGAAATATTGTTCGTAAACGGCAAAACCTGTGCGTTGATAAACTGCCGTGTGTGACCTATTTGGTCGAAATATTGACATAGATCTACAGTGCGGCTGATGGATACGCTGTCAGTCTTTGAATTTACAATTGACTTCAGCTATTGGACAAGACAGTGTTCATTGAGTGCGCTGCCTACCAGAGTCGTGGCATGAGCAAGGATAGTTATTTACAAGTTAAATTATGTTCGGCGATGCTGTCATTTTTATTGATATCGCTATCGGACAGAAATGATTTCTTCATTTAGAAGAGGAAAATATTGCTATAGGAATAAAATTACAGGAAAAAAATTATGAAACGTTTTCGAGTATTTTGATAGTATTTTTTAAAAGCACTAAAAAATCTTGCAGTGCGGGCGTCACCGAAAACAGAAAAATTAATGGTGTGATGTACGTAGGTAAGACAAGTACCGAGCAATGTAGAATACTAATTAACATATAGCTATATCACTATCCTTGCTCGCGTCACAGCTCTGAGTTTGACAGTGCCCTAACGCTGGAAGTTTATTTTCAGAGAATCCTGTGAACACTTGTATTTCGATTTGCTTAAAATAATTTTTATCTGATCACATGCATCATATTAAATGACAAAGAGCTGCTTGAACAAGGAACTAGGCCCGAAGTGATCTTGTATGTGCATGCCCCGAGATCACATATGTGACAGATGCTGAAGCAAATTACTGTCTGTGACTGTATGTCCCACTGATTCGTTCAAGGACATAAAAATATGGAAGCCTCCATGTCGCAGTTGCATTGGCTAGTTCTCCAGAAATATTGCATGTAATATTATCAACTACCTTAATTTAAAGAGGTTGATTAAACATTACAAAGTGCTAAACTGACCCTGTTTCCTTACTATTTAGGTATAAGATAGCATAGCATAACATAGCATAGCACAACGTTGTTTACATTACGCTTGGGTTTCCAGAGTTCAAGTTAATGAATGGAAGAAACTCAATTTGCTTGCGTTGCGATGTCCACGTCCACTCTTAACGTTCGTAATTTAACCACTCCACGAAGGAGATGAGGGAATATTAGTCCATGTTCCATACAGCCAATAATCCTCAAGTGAATAATAAGTTTCGGCAGGATGCGCTATTTCTTTGATATGAACAATATCAAGTCCACGAGAACTTAGTGTGTTGATTTGCATCTGAGTTTGATTAAATGTTTTCACTGAGAAAAAGGTTTGTTCCAGTAAACAATGTATACATTTGTATGTGGCGAAACAAGTATGTATTTAATCCGACAAAATCTTTGTTTCTTTAGCAATATATGAAATGTGTGAAATATTGGTTTGGTTGTTCAAACAAAACGTACATTTAATTTAATTAATTAAACACTCTTGTTGAGAGAACTAAACCTTAGTGGCAAGCAAATATTTGGTTGATTCAAATTTCACAGGTTTGTTTCGCCATATAAAAACAAGTACACGGTTGAATTAACCAAACCCTTTTCTCTGTGTGCAGTTGCTCTAAGCACTGAAATGTAACTGTCATGTTTTTCTTTAACAATTCTTATTTTCACCTCCAACTACTGTTATTGGCATGCTATTCTCTAATTATCCATTCATTTCCATGTAATTTATACATGATGTCTCCTCTCCAGAACTGACCTTGAAACCGCACAGTTCTGTCAATGAATATCGACGTTCACAAATTTTCTTATTTAAAAAAAAAACAAAGCTTTGCAAAACTTTTATTTCTGTTTGTGTTGATAGGATGACCAGCACAGAAACTTTTATTTCGGCATAAATTAAGACCGTTCGCGAAAATTGTACTCCAAAAATTGTGATACATTGCTTCTGCTACAATGATATCTGTAACCTGATAAAGACAGTATCACTTGTATTCCACATTCATAGAAACCAGAAATCTTCACGAAAAGATGTTCGTCTTACGTGCACATCTGGGTTAATTCCTCTTTCCAAATACATATTCCGTTCTGTGTATGTGGTTATTTTGCCTTTCCTTCGAAAATTTCTCCAAATTGATTATTTCTGCTGCTTGACAGCAGTATAAGTAATTTAGATTCATAAATGATGCTAATCATCGAACAAAGCGTACACATCCACCTTTCTCCATATTCTGTAAAGCAACGTGGGGCCTGTGAAGAATTGTGAGACGTATTATTATGAGCAGTGTTTGATGTCAAACAAAATAACCATCAAGCCCGTCATATTTTACCAAATATTTTGTATTTTTACAAAAAAAATCTTGGGAAACGGTTTCCAAAAAAATATTTGGTGCCATTTCAACCAATTATTATAAAATGTACAATAATTTATTTGTAAATGGTTACTTATCATTTATAAGTATGCAAATTTTTTTTTAAAAATAAACATACATATTTGTATATCGATACACATTCTGCAAAGTTCACAATTTTTTATAAACTTACAATTTTTTTTTGGAAATGTCTTCCCAAAAAGTTTGTCGTAAACATACAAAATTATTTTACTTTGTAGCCCAACAGTCTTTATTCAGTGCAACAGGTTTATTTGCTATAAAAATAATCTCCTTTTCCATAGTTTTTACACTCACTCGTACGTTTCACAATTTTTTCACCATTGAGCAGAATCCTTCACAAGTAACCTGCAACTTAACCGACATCTTCGCAAGCACTGTATGAAGTATCCAAATCCCCACATACAAAAAAATAGCCTGTTTATTTTACAGAGCTTAAGGCAACAATGTGTTCTCTTATTATTTTTGTAAATGACATATTGTAAGAAGCAAACATTCTCATAAACATTACCGAGAAATTTTTACAAATTTTCCTCGGAGAAATTAGGTTCACTGAGATACCGGCCACCGAAAATGCAGTAACCTGTCATAAATCTGACGAGACTCGATATAGACTAAACAGAGGGCATTTGTATGCCTAAGTAGACATGTTTGTAACCCTATACCTTTGGAAATCCCGGAAATACTCGCACCTATCCTGTGTTCTCTGCTTGACCTGTCCGCCAGGGCCGAACCAGGTACACTGCGACGCTCGGACTCCTCTAGTGATCCAACGAAACACGCTAACTTGTTCACTGACATACCAATAGAAAGCTGAAAGAATGGGCAGCAAAATATACTTGGTGTGGTCTCGGGTGTGGACCACTAACTATGTGAGCTGACAAGAGGGTTACAGTGAATGAAACAACAGCAGGGCCGTGATAATGTATTTATTTACATGCAAACACCGCTACATTACGTTGTGTTACACAGCACGCTACTCAAAGGCAAAGCTCTCGCGGCCACTGCTAGAGCCAGACTAAGTGTTCCTCCCCGGTCTCGCTGGGGTCAGGTAGCTGCCCTGCCGGCCGGATGGTACGCTCAGCCCTCCGCATTCCTGCGGCCCGGCTGAGCAGGCCAGGCGGCACACACGTCCCTGTCCTTCGCATTCCTGCAGCCTGCCGCTCAGCGCTGCGTGTTGCCAGCACGCAGTGAAGGTCCTAGCTACCTGCTGCGGGTGGCCGCTACAGCACCCCCCTCCCAGTGATGTGATGCATCACGCAAAACCGCCCTGTAGGCGGTCTGGGAAGCAGACACGCCGCCCAGTGCGGGTCACGTTAGGCATAGGACCTCGATGTATCGTGCTGGGAGCCTGGGGTTGCTGGGGGGCTGGTGCTACTGTGGGAAGGGGTGCTGCAGGGCCTGCTGGTTCCTGGTCTGCCAAGACATAGGCAGGCTTGAGTCGATCGATAGAGACCGTGGTACGCCTGCCGTGCATCAGGAGAGTCGCTGTCTTCGGAGTTCGGTCGAGGACTTGGAAGGGGCCCTCGTATGGTGGGTGGAGAGACCCCTTAGACCCCTCGCAGCGTACAAACGCCTCTGTGGCATTCTGGAGGTCCTTAAAGACGAATGATTTGTTCCCACCATGGTGTGAGCCAGGGGCAGGCCGGAGGTCCCTGAAGTGCAGGCGGAGATCCGTCACCAGGCTTGGAGTGTCGACCAGTGGAGCATCAGGGTGGGCACTGAGGAATTCCCCTGGCAGCCGTAGTGGCTGGCCTTAGACCAACTCTGCTGCAGAAGCGTGGAGATCTGCTTGCCAGGCAGCCCTGATGCCGAGCAGATCTGTCCGTAGGATGTCAGCCCAGCGCTCGGTGTTGTGGCAGCGGATGGCTGCCTTGAGCTGACTGTGCAATCTCTCCACCATCCAGTTGGAAGCCGGATGGTAGGCCGTTGTATGGAAATGGGTCATGCCCACCAAGGCAGTCAGGGCCGTAAACAGGGAAGAAATGAATTGCCGGCCCTGGTCGGTGGTGATCCTCAGGGGAGTGCCGAAATGTGCCACCCATGTGGTGTAAAAAGCTCTGGCGACCGTGGCCGCTTCGATGTTTTCGACCGGCACTGCCTCTGGCCAGCGTGTGAAGCGGTCGACCATGGTGAGACAATAGCGGAAACCTTGAGATGATGGCAGGGGTCCCACCAGATCGATGTGAACATGGTCGAACCTGGACGAGGGAGGTAAGAAAGACCCTACCGGCGAGGAGACATGACATAAAATCTTCGATGGTTGGCATGATAAGCAAGAACAGGCCCACTGCCTGCAGTCTGATTTCATGGAGGGCCAGACGAACCGTTGTGCAACCAATCGCACTGTAGCCTTGATGCCTGGGTGAGCCAGGCGATGTACAACACCGAAAGCAGCTCGGTGGAAATTCGGTGTCAGGAAGGGTCGGGCCATCGAGGTGGACACATCGCAGTAGACTTCCTGCTGAGAGTCTGGGATCTTGACCTTCACCAATTTAAGACCAATGTCTTGCTGCAGGAACCTCAGCAACTCCTCATCACCCATCTGGGACTGTGCCAGTGCTTGGTAGTCGAGAGGGGCGGTGACTGAATCCAGCCGGGACAGGGTGACGGCCACAGTATTGGCGGAGCCAGGGATGTGACGAATGTCCGTCGTGAATTGGCTGATAAAGTCGAGATGCCTGGCCTGACATGGGGAGCACTTGTCTGGGTTCTGGGCGAAAGTGAAGACTAGAGACTTATGATCCGATAGAATTATGAAATCTCTGTCCTCGACCATGTGGCGAAACTTGCTGTATGGCCAAATATATGGCAAGAAGCTCCCTGTCATAGGCCCCGTATTTCTGCTGTGCTGGGTTCATCTTGGCTGAAAAGAACCCCAATGGTTGCCAGTGTCCGTGGACCTGTTGCTGGAGTACGGCCCCGACTGCAAAATCTGAGGCATCCGTCACCACGGCCAGGGGGGCATCAGGCACAGGGTGGGCTAGCAAGGCTGCAGAAGCAAGGCTGGCCTTACAATCTTCAAAAGCTTTGCCACTGGTAGCTGTCCATGCAATGGGATCTTTGCCTTTGATAGTGCCACGCAGGAGCTCGTGCAAAGGAGCCTGCTTTTCGGCAGCCCCAGGGATGAACCGTCTATAAAAATTTATCATGCCTGTGAATTGGCGCAGCTGCTTGGCGGTGTTCGGGATCGGGAAGTCCAGGATAGCTTGGACCTTTTCCTGTAATGGTTGGGAGCCATCAGCCGAGATGGTGTGTCCCAAAAATGTGACGCTGGACTCGCCGAGGACACACTTGCCAGGGTTGATGAGGATTCCGTAGGTGGTAAGACGTTCAAAAAGTTCGGACAGGTGCCGCAAATGTTCTTCCTGATCCTTGGATGCCACCAAAATGTCATCAAGGTAACACACACAAAAGTCTAAACCACGAAGGACCTCGTCCATAAACCGCTGGAAAGTCTGTGCAGCATTGCGTAGACCAAATGACATGAATGGGAATTCAAACAGGCCGAATGGTGTGGTGATGGCTGTTTTGGGGATGTCACCAGGTGAGACAGGAATTTGGCTGTAGGCACTGATTAAGTCTATGATGGAGAAGATGGTTGAGCCGTGCAGTGAGTGGGAGAAGTCCTGGATATGTGGAATCGGGTACCTGTCAGGTATGGTACGGGCGTTCAGCATTCTGTAATCCCCACAAGGTCGCCACTCGACTCCCTTCTTTGGCACCATCAGCAGTGGAGAAGACCAAGGGCTGTCCGAATGCTGTGCAGTGCCCTGCCTGAGCATGGCCTCAAACTCTTTCTTGGCGAGGCGCAGCCAGTCTGGGGCCAAGCGGCGAGGTCTGCTGTGCACTGGCGGCCCTGCAGTGGTATTGATATGATGCACGGTGGTGTGCTGCACTGGGTGCGGAATCCCTGCAGGCCGGGTAAGACTGGCGAACTTTAGTAGCAACTCAGGGTACCGGGAAGAGGGAGCAGGTGTTTTGATACTGCTGATGTGACTTGTGGCAATGGAACAAACTGAGGTGAGGGATGTAGTACAGTCCACCAAGCGTCCATTGCGAATGTCGACAAGCAGGCCGAAATGATAGAGAAAGTTTGCTCCTATGATTGGCTTAGTGACCTCAGCCACTACGAATCGTCAAACCAAATCCCTTCTAAGTCCTAATTTGAGGGTGAACGTGAGAAAGCCATAGGTTGCAATCAGCGTGCCATTGGCGGCCACTAGGGAATAGGTTGACTGGGGATGCCTACCTGACAAATGGGTACGTGGGTAGACACAGTTATCAGAACCGGTATCAATGAGGTACAGTACCTTGGTATCACGCTCCATGATGAACAAGCGGCGACCAGTAGGCAGGGAAGAGTCGTGGGCCGCCATCAACGTGTTCCCTGGTCGTTTCCCGATGGGTAAGTGCATGGCCACGTCCCCGAACCGGCGGTGGTACCAGCAGGCCCCTGGAGGGCCCTTACTGCGGGAGCGGGAGCGGCGTCTAACTGGCGATGAACTATCATTGCGGTTTCTGTGCTGGGCATTACTGGCGGCGGCTGCTGCGATCTCCTGCCGCAATGTTGTGGCCATCTCCCCTATCTTTGCTGACATCAGAGCTGCCATTTTGTCCATAATGGACTCCAGAGAGGCAACCACATCCGCCTGAGGTTGGGGGGTGGTATCTGCGATGGCGTCCGCGAGGTCAGCCAATGAATCTAGCGGCGAGCTCACCTGTGTGGCGAGGATCGCCTGGGTTGATGTGGGTAGGCGGCCCAGCCATAAGGAACGCAGGAGGTCATCGGGGATAGTCGTCCCCACCAAACTGCGGAGGTGCCGCAGGAACTGGGATGGTCGCCTGTCGCCCATCTCCTCGTGCTCCAACAGCTGCTTCGTTTTTCTCTCTTGCGATGCACTTAACCTTTTGATTAGTTTGGTCTTCAGCTTCTCGTACTTGCCTGTGTCAGGCGGCCGAGTAAGAATGTCACGCACTTCGGTGGCGTACTTACAGTCCAGATTGCCCGCCACATAGTGGAATTTTGTACTGTCTGCCGTTATTCCCGCGATCGCGAACTGATTTTCCACTTGAACAAACCACATCTCAGTATCTGTGGGCCAGAAAGGTGGTATGCGGATGGACACTCGGTCTACCGCCGTGGTAGATTGCTCTGGTGCTGGGTCCACCATAGTTGCTGTAGTGCACCCGAACCGGCTGAAGTGCACTACTCACTTGTGGGAAGCGATGCGACGCGAGTGACGGCGCGAATTCGCGATTTGCCGGAGATCGTACGCGGATGCGCGGAGTGGGCTAGAATGTCTTAGCTCCCCCTACCAAGCGCAACGCGGTGCGACGCGGGAGAAAGCGCTGCAGACTATATATCGGAGGGGGGAAGGGAGGCGGCGGCGCGGCTGACGGACGTCGCGGCAGGCTGGGGGCGGCGCGAAACACGGCGCGAATACCGAAGTGCTGCGGAAGTTCCCCCAGAAAGCGCCACGCTTACGAGCGACGTGAGTCGAAACACCCACTGTTTAGCGCGGCCCGAACTTGCCCAATCACGTCGGGGTCACCAATGTGGTCTCGGGTGTGGACCACTAACTATGTGAGCTGACAAGTGGGCTACAGTGAATGAAACAACCGCGGCCGTGATACTGTATTTATTTAC
>PNEQ01073038.1:0-35134 GCA_003012365.1 Medauroidea extradentata | reverse complement strand
CGGACTATATTATTGTCACGGAATACGAAATATTTCAGTTAATTTCGGTTCTTATATTTACGTAACCTCCCCATTAAAATACATTTTTGTAGGAAATGAAGTAATAGGTACACATTGCAGAGACTTTTATGTAGTGACAGAGCCGATATTCCGTGTTTAATGAATCAGAACATCTGAATTATTAGAGGAACAGTCCGGATTCAATCAAAATTAATCAAACTTCAAATGACAGTTAAAAATAACTTGCATACTATACAGAAATACTAAAATAAAAGAATTTTTGTTGATATTACGCAGTTAAACCAGTACCATGAGATAGTTTCTTGAGAATTTTAGTCTTCTCTGTGGCCCAGATATTATAGCAAGCAATTCATAAATCACTGGAGGAACGCCGAAACATTCTGCGGCAGCAAACCTTTCCTTGACAAATAAAATACATTGGTATTTCTATTAAAATATATTACTGATGCCAGAATTTATATAGGAGATTTCGCAATAACTTCCTACTCTCGTCACATATCTAGATGTATAAAAAATCGACAAAAAGTTTCATGTCGCACTGATTTGGCTCTGTTCACAACAGTCTTAATGCTAAAGTGTATCTACAATTGATAAATGTTTGAATTATTATGGATTTAAAATGCACGTCTGCAGTTCTGCTTTAATTGGCAGCGTATTCTTGTGAAACGGTGCCCCGCAATTTACAGTACCAATAATCACATGGATTTCCACAAACCACACGTCTGTGATTTGCATTTATAACTCTCAGACGCGTGAAAGATAAAACATCCAACCACTGGCCATTAAGCAGAACAACAGATGTGCACGTGAGTCACTGAAACACAGTGAGGCAAAATTATTTTCGCAAAAAGTTGATGACCCTTCTGATCATGAAGTAGAACTGCATGTGTTCACATAACACAATAGCGGCCTTTACGCGCATGTACTTACCCGCGCGCAATGATGCCACACACCTACGCGCGCGCAAGGACGCGAGCAGAGCAGTTCGCGCAAGAATGGGGTGTGAATAAAGACCATACACTTCTGACTGCACGCATCTATGCGGTCAAATACATAACACGCAGAAGTCGATGTGTAAAGGCAAAAATCGCGCGCAAGCATGCGCGACTGTGTGAGGCGTGGCATTTCCAACAAGCCGAAAGTTTTCGTGGGGCGTGTGTAGTATAATCAGAGCAAGCAATCGCTGCTGCTAGTAAACAATGAATTTCAATTCACGGATGCTAACACTATGTTTCTGTAAATTAGTGCTTATCTAACCACCATTCTCAATTCTAGGTTTTAAATTCCGACATTGAAATGCATGATCTATAATACGTTTTAATTCTCTACCAGAGAGTATAATTTTCCGAGTGAGTGGTATATTTCTCAGTTGCTGAAGACAAGGCCGTAGCCAGAAAAAATATTTCTGGGGGGATGGACTGCAATTGCAGACTTTGTACTTACATAAACTACGTTTGCAATTTTGACATGCTCATGCTATTACTTGTTTATATGTGCAGTGGCGTAGCCAGGATTTGTGTATAATTGAGGGGAGGGTGGTGGTGGTTGACATGGGAATTGATTGAAGTGACAACACCACCCCTGTAAAAGCGGGGGTTCCAGGGGGGGTCCTTCCCGGGAAAATTAGGATTTTAAGGTGCAAAATAGTGCAGTTTTCTTAAGTAAATATTGAATATTTTTTAGATAAAATTTTATTATTTTCTAATGTGAAATTTTCCCAATTTTTGTGGCTAAGTGAGACAATATTATTAAGGAATACAGAGCACACCTGTTACAGCTAGGGTCCAGAGGTTCCTCCTCCAGGAAAACGTTTGATTTAAATGTGGAGAAAAAAAATGAAATTTACCAGTTTAGGTAACTAAACATTAAAAATTCTAAAGGCCAAAATATTTTTATGAAAAATTTTTCAATAGTTTATGGCTATGATTTAGGATATTTTTAATAAACAAAGACCACTTCTCTTGAGCGAGGAGTACATGGGCTAGGAAAATTTAAAATTGTTATGTGCATAATAGTGCCATTTTAACAGTTTTGGTAATTAAATTTTGTTTAGTAGAAAAAAAGGCAGGATATACTGGCAGTACATTTTCAGTGGGATGGTGCTGGGGCTCTCCCCCGGAAAATTTTTTAATTTTAAGGCGCAAAAGTGATATTTTAGCAATTTTCGTTACCAAACAGAGAATTTTTTACCAGTATAAAAATTACTACATTTTCTTATGAAATAAAAAAAATTGTTTTGGCTAAGGGCCCTCCCCCTCCCCCCTGGCTTCGGCCCTGTATATGTGTGTCTATATATACGTACCTACCAAATAATACATGTTCAATTTTTACTCAAAAAATTATATTACCATACGCACCTTAGAAACACTGTATTTGGCTATTCTGAATCAAACATATAGATTTTTCAATAATAAATCCTATCGAATCTACAGACGTCGTGCTACAATATTGAAGTTATAAAAAAAACGCAATTGTTTTCAATTTTATTTTTATCCAATCTTGAACTGCTAGCATTATTAATATATATCAAAAATTATCTATCTAAAAACAAACAAAAAAAATGAATGTCTATATGAAATAAGGTTGAACAGCAATGTACAAGTAGTAGGAAATATTTGTGAATCATATCAAACCTGAAATTTTTTCAAGCTAGTTTAGATTGGTGGCACAAACAGATTACTAATTATTCTTAATGTTATTACTATTACAGTAAGGTACTTCAAACTATTGCATGGCAATCTCATTGTCATTAAGCCGTAGGAAAGTTACACCGATTAAGCAGTGCCGCGTAACGTACATTTTGCAATGGCACATAAACGGATATGGAATACAAAAACCTATACTCCTTATAGGCGTCGGATAGGAATGTACGTGTAAATACAGCTGTCTTCAAACTTGTACTGATCAGCATGCGCGACTGACTGAACAGTTGCTTGCATGCCTAGTCATCCATCACATGTACGCATTTGCGCGCGCACCTGAGTGACTCGCCCCACATCACGTGCTCAGAACTGTGCGTGTAAAGGCCGCTATTGAAACAAACTGGAGCAGAAATGTTTCCGCCAAAAATAGGACTCTAAAATTACTACATATATTTTTTCAAGACCATGTCAGTGTATGTTTACATTTCCGGTGTGTGGAAATGGAAAATGAGACAGTGCAATTGCACGGAAAATTTGGCGTGAATTCTCACTAGGTACATGTATAAGAACATAACATTACGGTAATTTTACACACACCACGTCTGTGTATTTTTACTGTCCCGGTGGGCTAAATTGAAATATGGGACGGTAAAATTACACTGACAAACTATGTGTGAATTCTCACTACGTACATGTATAAAAACACAACATAATGGTAATTTTACACACACCACGTCTGTATATTTTTACTTTCCCGGCAAGTTAAATTGAAATATGGGACGGTAAAATTACACTGACAAACTATGTGTGAATTCTCACTGCGTACATGTATAAAAACACAACATAATGTTAATTTTACACACACCACGTGTGTATTTTTACATTCCTGGTGTGCTAAATTGAAATATGGGACGGTAAAATTACACTGACAAAGTATGTGTGAATTCTCACTGCGTACCTGTATAAAAACACAACATTACGGTAATTTTACACACACCATGTCTGTGTATTTTTACATTCCTGGTGTGCTAAATTGAAATATGGGACGGTAAAATTACACAGACAAACTATGTGTGAATTCTCACTACGTACATGTATAAATACACAACATAATGGTAATTTTACACACACCACATCTGTGTATTTGTACTGTCCCGGTGTGCTAAATTGAAATATGGGACGGTAAAATTACACTGACTATGTATGTGTGAATTCTCACTACGTACATGTATAAATACACAACATTATAGAAGGGAATGCCTAATAAGAGGGTAATTTCTTTTTAAAAGACAGTTTAAGGGACCAAACACAAGAAGCCTTATAACTAGGAAAATGGTATACAAGGATTGATTATAGCAGGGTTCTACTGCATACATTTTAGATTTTTTAGTTTTTGTAAGCTCACCAGGGTAATACACACACAAAAAAAGTATCAAATTTCGATCTTGTCTAGCTATCCTTCCCACAGAAGCAACCATAACAGCATCATTTTTAGCAGATGTCGAAAAGCTGTTTGACAGATTCAATGGGACTGACAAATATCCAGAAGCTAATAAACAATTAAGATGTCGCCTGTCTGCTTCAAGCCGACGTCTTGAATACTGGCAGGAAAAAGCAAAGAGCACACTCAACAACTGGCAGTTCTGGACAGATCCTGCTGCTGACAAGAGGTAAAAGCGTAAAAGAAAGGAGACAGTGCTTCCCATGAAACCAGGTAAGGTGCGTTGCACTGTGATGCACCCTTCATCTCAGTGGGGTTGGATCACTTCCATTAATGCAGTGATACATATTTGGAGAGTGGTTTCTAATGTAGTATTAAAATATTTGCAGCAGCGAGCTTTGAAACAGTATCAGCTTGAAAATCTGTTTGTACAGATTCGGTCGTACTGTGGTGCAAACAATAATCCAACATTCTCTCAGTTTACGGGCGCTTTCAAGAGTGCTATTGTAAATAGATTGGCATTCAAGTGTTTTTCCAGTAACTGTAAGGCTGATGATCCAACTATTTTGTGTGATTTGCGTGCTTTCCTGTTGAATGAGTCACAAGAAACAGAACGTGAATTCTCCGCTGGATCAAATGTAGCAGACGGTGTTTATGATGAGGCTATTACAAGTACTGAGAGTAATGTTGAATTTGGAGATGCATCAATCCTGTCAGCAGCATATGTTGTAGGTTTCATTGCACACAAATTGTTGGGAAAATTGTCCAGTGAAATTTGTAAGAAACTGTTAAAATGGGGAGTAACACTGATTTTTGGAATTCTGCTATATCAATTAAGGAGAATTCAGATTTATCACATTGTCTGACATATCCTTCACAAACTTGATTACTTTTGTTGCAAAATTTGCTGTTATGTTTGACGAATTCATGGCCTCCAATTGTCAAATTGAAAACATTCTACAAACATGTCAGCATATTTTGGATGGTTTCATAATGTCATGGCTGGAAGATGTGGACTGTAGGCAACATGTTGAGTTTCTACGAAACGGGATTGTAAAAGCAGCTGCTGAAATCTCTGTCCGATGTTGGTGTGAATAGCAGGATCGGAATTTTATTTCATCAATGAAAATCAAGCAACATGCTAAGAAAATATGTTTGATGACACACAAATAATGATGTAATTGTTTTCCTTTTGTGCCATTTGGAAATATTTCCTGCAGTGGGGTCACATTGATGTGCAGGTGATTACTGCCTGGGAAAACATTGTTGCACAAGTATTTGGTTCCAACCCTGTTACCATTGTTAGTTACATTTCCTTGATAATTTTTGCAACGCTTTTGCTGTGTCAATTATAGCCTCTGTAAAAGAATGGGAAATGGCATTTTCTGTCTCAAGAAGAGGGGCAAATGCATGAGCAGCAAAGCAAGGCTTCGCTGCAGACTCAGAGCAGACGCATAAAAGCTTCCGCGCCTCCCGCGCCCCCTGGGCACAAACAGGGCGTCACGGCTGGACCACCATGAGCCGGGGTCCGCAAGCCCTCACGCTCGACCAGAACTTTGTGCCAGGCTATGCTCAATAACCTGTTACCAAGAATAACAGATACAGAGTATTTTATGCTCAACAGGGATTTTCCGAGATGGAATTCCCAGCCCTGGCAAACCCAAATAGGCCATGCAAACAGTGCCCTGCTCCAACTTGGCAAAAGTGGAAAATGTCGGCAATCCCCTACCCCCCTCCCCAAACCAGAAAAGTCCGTCAGTGCTCGCCTCGAGCAAGCGAAACAGACTGCCAGGCAAGCTCCCCCTACCAAGCCTCAGGCGCCGCGGCAGAATAGACCGGAGCGCCCGGCCTATCAGGAGCGAGCTGCTCAAAGCACGCCTATAAAGGCTCCACAGTTCTGCAGTAGCCAGCGTATGGTTAACATCACTACCTAATGCACAACTAACTGCAATAACGTGTATAACATGTACCATATTAGTGAACCATAACACAAAACCACTGGAGGTGCAGCACATCACGGCCTAGCCTACCCCTCCCTGCTAACTATCCCAAGGAATATGGCAGCGGGTTGGACTGTGTCACGTATTGTAGTTTCTAGTCATGCCCTCTCTCACGACTCGTTAATTCCTGTTGTCACCATGGAAACGCCGCTGGACATTAATACAGCAGTCTCCGCGGCTAATAATGACACTGCGCTTAAACGTAAATCTGATGACCCAACTGAGCATGTGCCAACAAAAATTCCGTCACCTAACCATCATGCAACAAATGTAACTACTGTGACACCTTCAACAAAAACACCGTCCACCGACTCAACCAACAGCTCTGAAAGTCCACAATCAGCACCATTTAAAAGTGCGCCGATAACTGTTCAGCATAACCCTAGCCACTCATATCACCTCATGTATGATGCTCTCATTGCGGACAGCATAAACTTCCAGGCAAGAAACACTGACAGGGGTACCATGTATACATTTAACTCCATAAAATGAGTACCACCGCGGAATCAAAATTATTCAACAGTCCAAACTTGAGTTCTTCGTCACTAGAGTCGCGACAGAACGTCCAGTTAAACAGGTTCTCAAGGACATCCCTGCGGGAACAAGTGTGGCGAGAATCACCAAGAACTTAACACAAAAACAGATTCCCATAATAGTAGTACACCAGCTCAACGACAGCAATAGGCAGCCACTAAACATGTTCCAAGTAGACGTCCCTCAAGGCAATGAACGGTTAGTACTAGGCTCAAAAAAAGTGTTATGCCTGTCTGTCCATGTCGCTGCTTACAAGCACCCTAATAACCACCTGCAGTACTCAAAATGTTACCGGTTTGGTCACGTCACTGCACACTGTCGATTTCAGATGGTCTGCCCGCACTACTCAGGGACCCATAAAGCTACTAACTGCACCAATGCACCCAAGTGCATAAACTGCAAACAACAACATAACACCCGGTTCAGGCAGTGGCCAGTGTTTGTGCGGGAATACAACAAACACCTGCAAGCAGCAGCGTGCAGAGAGGAGACAGCCCGCATGCGTCACTCCCCTCCTCACCTCCTGGACGCCAGCCTGCTCAAACTCAACAACAACAAAAACGACAGAACTGGTCCCCGCCTCTGGACGGCTGGCAGACTGTGCCCCACAGAGGTCGCCTGCCTACAAGTCAACAGCCTCCTGTGTGGAACCAGGCACCTGAACAGTATATCCCGTCCATGACAAACAGGTACCATCCCCTGAACAATACAACCTAAGACGAGCTGTCTCCTCTGCCGAGGGGTTGGCAGCATCGGTCTGGTGGAAACCGTGCCCCTATCCCGGCAAGACAAAACAAAAAAGGGAAGAGTAAGAAGAAAAACAAACCTCCCCAGACCTCGCACACCCCTGCACAAGACCACCGAGAGGCAGAGCAGCAGGCACTTGAAGAAAACCAGGAGAAACATGTCACTACCAACACTGTTCCTCAAGTAGAGTCAGCTATGCAAGTTGACATATCACTGCAGTAAACACAACTGCCGCGGGGCCTTCGCAGGAGCAGGCCAGTGTCACAGCAACAGCCACAACAATTCAAACAACCACCCCAGCAGTAGCCATCTCCTCCAGTACATGTTTCTGAAGAGAGCATGCACAAGAACCTTAAGGCCACCCATATTTAACACTCTACACTACAATATGCTGCCAACATCAAACCATTAAACGCCCAGAGCGCCCAAGACCTCTGCAACCTGCTCACCACTTGGACAGATCCCTCCATAAAGCAGCCTGTAAGACTGCGCCTCGCCGCCTCATTTGTGTTTTCAATATCCGAAATGCTAAACAATGGCAGCAAATAATAACCATGGTAAAACTCCTCTTAAATACTTAGCCACCTGGAATGTTTGTGGCCTGAAGTCCTGCCTTCCGGAACTCAGTGACTTTCTCTTAAGGCACAATATTCAAATTATAGTACTAACAGAAACTCACCTCCATCGTACAGACAACATCCGCCTCCCAGGTTACATCCTTCACAGGAAAGATCGCCCTGACACTCAGCGCGGCGGTGGTGTAGATCTGGCAGTACACAGTTCTATCTTACATCAGCCTATTCAATTACCCGGCCTTGGTAACATAGAAACAGTCGCTATCAAAATCACAATAAAGGGATGCCCCTGCTCAGTATCATCCCTGTAAACCCCTCCAGGTCGCACTATTTCGCCAACATATCTATCCACTATTTTCAACAAATCTATCCACTCTTTCCTGGCTCTAGGCGATCTTAACACTAATCACCCTGCCGGGATCTGTCAATCCACTAAGTCAAATGGTTGCACGCTCTTTAAACACCAAGAACACAACTCCTACCTCGTCTGCGCACCTTATTATCCCACTAGATACCCGGACCAACCAATTCAGTCCCCCGATAGTTTAGACATTATAATATATTTAACACTAACTTAATTTACGAGCTTGAAGTAATCCACGAGCTTAACTCCGACCATCTCCCTGTCATAGCCACATTACAACACTCCGACACTTCTCAGACTGCTCCTAAAATATTCAGGAACGTTGCCAAGGCCAACTAGAACATATTAAACACCCACATCACTAGAAATATTAACCACGAAACTCCTATCACAACCACCCCTGAATTACAGGCCTACACAGCCCAGCTCATGGAGACTATCACTGAGGCAATAGACAAGGCAGCCCCCTTAAGCACCAAACCGCAAGATACGTCGTAGCAATTACCGGACCACATATGCCAACTAATCCAGAGGGAAAACCAAACTCTACGCAAATGGAACCGCATCAGATGCTCATTCACCAAGCGACTGTTAAATTCTCTTTGCAAAGAATTCAAACAAGAAATTGAACTACACCGCCTCCTGGGATGATAAAATTAGTAAACTATAAACTGCAGATAACTCTCTTTAGAAAATCAACAAACTCTTAACGCGTAAATCCTTGCCTATCCCACATCTTAAAATAAATAATCAAACATTCGCATACATTCCACGGAAAAAGGCAAATGCATTAGCAGACTCCTTAGAAGCAGCATTCCAGCCAAATATATTCCCCAGCAATCCGCAGCACACAGCAACAGTAAAGCACCGCACGGAATTTTTACTTTCCAGGCCAGTCTCTTCACTTCCACAACTAACCACGGACTTAGAAGTTAAGAATACACCAATAAATCTAAAATAAATAAGGCGCCAGGGCCCGACAAGCTACCTATGCTTCTACTTAAAAACGTACGAGCCCCCGCCATTTCTGCCCTTACTATATGCATAAACGGAATATTAACGACCCACTCCTGGCCCACAGTCTGAAAGAGAGCCAAGGTTATTCTTCCCCGGAAGCCATGAAAAGACCCTAAAATTCCCA
The DNA here is from genome assembly GCA_003012365.1 of Medauroidea extradentata. Classification (NCBI taxonomy): domain Eukaryota; kingdom Metazoa; phylum Arthropoda; class Insecta; order Phasmatodea; family Phasmatidae; genus Medauroidea; species Medauroidea extradentata. Next base: position 25,669 of record PNEQ01073038.1, on the reverse strand, counting down.
GTAATTACCGACCAATAAGTTTGTTAAATACCGCGTCTAAAATTGCCGAATCTGTACTAAATTGCCGTCTGGTAGTTCATCTAAATAACAACATTATGCTTGACTACAAATTCGGCTTTCATAATAAACATTCGACTACGCACCAATTTGTCCGTATCGTTGTAGAAAACACGAAATCATTTGAATGGAAACAATACACCATCGCCGCCTCTTTAGTCATTGAGAAAGATTTTGACCACGTAAGGCACTCAGGTTTCCCCAATAAACAATACGAAATAAAGTTACCAGATTGCTGCGTAAAAACCCTAGAATCGTACCTAAGCGACAGAACATTTTATACAAGTATTCCGGGCGCAGGCTCGAACCCCAGGCCTATAAACGCCTGCGTGTCACAGGGCAGCATTCTAGGTCCCGTTCTATTTAATATTTACGTTTCCGACCTTCCCACAACACTCAGAACTAGTATCGCTTACTAAGCCGACGACACTATGATCTTTGCCAGTTCAGTAAGACTTGAAACTGCCATCCAACATGTTCAAGAAGCCCTTAATAATCTCGAAACCTGGCATACAAACTGGAAAACGGCCATTAATGTAGGGAAATCTGAAGCAGTCATATTCTCACGCCGGCGCTCCATAGCTAACATACCTTCCCTCTCCCTGTTTCGTGCCACAATCAACTACAAAGACAGTGTCAAATATTTAGGCGTTATCCTAGACAATAAATTAACATGGTGCAAACATATTAACTCTAAACAAGCAGCTGCACATAACCGTATGTCTCAATTATTCCCCTCCTGCACCCAAAAGTCAGCCTCATACTTACTAACGCAAAAACTCTTTATAAAGCATGTATTAGGCCAATACTAACTTATGCTGCCCCGGCCTGGGGCTACGCCGCGCGATCACACATTATAAACCTTCAAGTCGTGCAAAACGAAGTGTTATGGGCAATCGCGCAGGTCCCGCGATATACCCCAACCAGACTTATCCACAAGGAACTAGGCATGAAAACTATAGAAGTCCTACAACCACTAGTAACAACATTTTATAAAGGCACGGCAAATCAGCCCAACACAATAATTAAAAACCTAGATAACTACACTATTGAGCATGCCAGGAAATACAAACGCCCGAAACACATGCTCGTCGAAATCCTCCATAACGTGCCTAACTACTCCTCCTCCTATCTCCTTTACCAACGTCCAACATTAACGTTAACAATTGCATAACAATTAATGTTCCATAAAAATAATCCTAATTTTTCACTCCAGCCTTCGAGTGAACAGCGCGAGACTGTCTCGTCACATGCCCCGCCCAGCACGAAGACCCTGTCCAATCACAGGCGGCCTGGCTCTCACAAACCCCGCCCACAACCTTCCGCACACAAAATTCGGTATAAAAACACGTGTAAATTTATGTAATTATTATGATTCAAACTTATTCTTATGCCAAAATACATAGTGGACGCTCCCCACAGTCCCCTAGATTACAATTCTAACTCTAATTAGTCTAAAATTGAAAACATATTTCAAGTCTCGTCACGAAAATTGTCCTGCCAGTCCGGAACAAATTATATACATAGCCTCAGTAGGCTGAAGTTCTCCTAGGCGCAGTTCGTTTTAGACCTCCGAAGCCAACGGACGTGGGAAGGGAAGTCACCTGCCTCTTCGCGGCGTAGACAACTTTTTCCACAACTTTTAGCTTCGCGGCACATACATCTGATCGTGGAGTCCGGGTAGGGGCATACTTTTCTGCCTAGCCCCGAGTGGGCGAAGCGACTAGCAGCGAGTATAAGCACACTCTATGACATCACAACACAACCTCTTTTGTTTACCACTACGGTAATGCCACCACCCCCCCCCCTCACTTCGCGGCCGAGGTCGGTTGGGGGCCACACGACGAGCGAGACGGCAAGCCAACAACAACAATTTTACATTCCTACCAACATTCGCCTGGCGCAACTCTGGCGTCTGGGGACGGCGCCATCCTGGCTGCAGGAACAACACGTGAACAACACACACCCCTACCTCCCCTTGACGTGGTGATGGAGACAAACGAAGGCTATCAGCAGCAGCGACAGGCCCGGGACACCACCTAGCTGGAAGCACAGACACAACATCTGCACTCCACATTCCGGTCAGGTTCACGAGTGGGAAAGCATCCCATATCGTCGTCGTTAGAGGCGACACCAAACATACCGGTTACAAACCGGTACAGTACCTTCAAAAAGTGCCAGACAATCCTCATACAACTCCAGGCCCTTCAGGCATCCAAACCATTACACGGCCACGGCCCAACAACAACAAGCAACAGGCAAAACAAAGAACACCTTGCTATCGCCTCATGGTGCCGGACACCAACAAATTCAGTGCGTTGGTACCGAAACTCCAGGGCATAAATCCTGCTGGGTTTACTATATCCCTTGCGCGAAGCGGCATGCACATCGTGTCAGCCGACGCGCAAAAATACCAAGCGGCCACTACAATGTTGTCAGCCAACATGATTCTCTACTACACCTACAGTACTACCCTTCAACTGCCCCAGAAGGTAGTCTTTGATTTGACAACACTAACACTGAGGACATACGTCAGGATCTAGAGAGCCGTGGCTACCAGATTATTGACATTTACCAGTTCCACCGCAAGGTACCAGATCAACAACACTCCACACAACACACCCTGTAGCCTCAAAGGTATTTCTGCGTGACGGCCGCGCAAAACGACACCTTGCCCGAACTTGACACAATTAAAAGGCTGAACATGACCATGGTACACCCACGTAAGTACAAAAAAAGGCCGCAAGACGTGGTACAGTGCCGCAACTGTCTAGCCTTGGATCACACAAGGAATGTCTGCCACATGCCTCCTACATGCCCACACTGCGCCGGGCCCCACACACAGAGGTAACATGTGCAAATAAGAACAGTAACCCTATCTGCAGAAACTGCCAGGGCACGCACCCCTCAACTTCAAAACTGTTCCCCAAATATCTGGACATTGTCCAAAGGCGGCAAGCCGCAAACACCAAGGCTCAATCACGTATACAAGTTCAGAAGCCAGTGTCTGCCCCGGCCAGAAACCTGGCTAACTATCCAAGGATAATACATGCTCCGTCCCTGTCAGCTAGCCATTCATATGCACAGGTTACCGCTGGAAAACCCTCAACAATACTTGTCCCAACTCAGGCCCCTGTAGTACACGACACAACAGCAACAACTGTACCTCTTCTTCCCCCAACACCCCCTCCCAAACCCAACAAAACCAGCTCCACGACCTTCCACAACGCCTGGCGGCCTCGGGGACGCTTTGAGAGACATGCGTGAACTATCACAATTTCTACACGAAGCCAACTTCGCGGCAGTCATGGCGCACTTCCGGCCCTACATCACCTCTGCAAAATCCATCTCAGATCCGTCTGAGAAAGCAATGTTTTTGTTGGAAGCCCTCGCGACGTTTCAGGACCCATAATGGACAGAAGTCCCTGAAACCCTATCCCTGCTGTACTGGAACAGCAACGGAATTTTCACTAAACTATACGAGCTCGAGCGAGTACTGGAGACGTACAGCACACAAATAGCCCTCATCCAGGAAACCATCTTAAACCTCAAAAACGCCTATCAATTAAAAACTACATATCTTACAGAAATGACCGACTCTCAAGAATGGGGGGGGCGGAACAATGATTCTCGTCCACGATAAAATCCAGCACCACGTAAATAAAGCCCCCGAGTGCATGAACATTGAAACCACGACATCTGCCGGACACATAACTTTTATCTCTGCATATCTCTCACCAAATAAAGAAATGCTCCAGGGAGACCTGGACAAGCTCACAAACCAACCACACCAGTTTATAATAGCTGGAGACCTAAACGCCAAACACGAGCACTGGTACTACGCTAGAAAAATCAAAAGTGACAATACACTGTTTAATTATGCACAACGCACAGGATTTGTAATTAAAGCACCCCACAACGACACATACTATCTGGCAACTGTACGGTACCAGCCTAGTACTATAGATACTATATTAACTAACGTAACAAACCCCACATTTAAATTAAAAGTACTGCCCGAGCTAGATTCTGATCACTTGCCAGTTCACTGTATTATAAATGCTCAAATTTTAAAACGACAAAATCCTATATTTGCTAAAGTCGCAGTTACAAACTGGCAAGAATTTAAACAAGACGCAAACGAAATCTTCCAGGCAAAGACTGAAGAAATTAATTTGGCAACAGATATCGACCCGACGTTGGAAATATTTTCAAACACCCTTAAACTAACCATCAAAAAACACACTAAATTCCTTAACAGACAAGAGTTCCTGAAACAAAGTTTCCCAGAAATAGACTACCAATCAGCTGAAAAAAGACGGGCCAGACATAATTATCAGAGAAACAGAACACCGGAAAATAAAAACATATATAACAGACTCAAAAATAAATTACGCTCAGACCTAAACCAACAAAATTATTAACAAATGGGAGACGTTTATGACGCAACTCTCGGACAATCAAAAGTCAAAATAAATTCTAGGCTATCTTGCGATTTTTAAGAGGATAAACAAAACAACAACCATCTCTACCTGTACTATCAAGAACAGGACTAAAATATAAGCCCCCCCCCTCCCCCCGGAAAAAAGTCGAGTCACGGAAGATTTACAAGATCAGTTCACTCTAAATAACGATTTAGGCAACTCAAATTTCACCCGCAAATTTTCTCAGCACCCCCCCCCCCTTCCGCCACACAAGAGCCAGAAGAAATAACTCTGCCTGAACTTCTGCTCGTTTTAAAATCTACACACCCTAAAAAAGCACCAGGCCACGATAAAATCACATACAAGGCTCTAAAAACCCTACCCCTTCAGGCACTCGAGTACATAATCTACCTGTTCAATGCCATACTGAAATACAAACATTACCCCACAGACTGGAAAACAGCTAAAGTCATAACCATTCCAAAACCCGGCAAAGATCCTAAAATTCCACAAAACCGGCGGCCTATATCACTGCTCAGCTCTCTTAGCAAAGTGTTTGAGAAAGTGCTGTTAGCTAGACTAAACACACATGCTCAGCTAAACGGCACTATCCCCGACACCCAGTTTGGCTTCAAATCTAAACACTCTACAGCCCACGCATTATCAAAATTTTCTACAGACATAACTACAGCACTTCAAGTTCAGAAAATTGCAGTAGCCATATTCCTAGACGTCGCCAAGTCATTTGACAAAGTCTGGATCCCTGGCCTTCTGCAAAAACTTATTAACTTCAATTTCCCAGACTGCTACATACATCTACTGCACAGCTACTTCCACAACAGACTCTTTTATGTAAGCATAGACAAGGGAACTTCTACAATAAAACCTTTAGAAGCAGGAGTGCCACAAGGCTCAGCCCTGTCACCTTTTCTGTATAACATCTTTATAGTTGACATCCCCCACAGCTTCTGCTCAGTTAAAATGTATGCTGACGACACAGTAGTAAATGCGCATTATAAGAGCCTGCCCTACACAACCCTATATACACAACTCCAACTGGACGAGCTGCACCAGTGGTACAGCCGTTGGAAGATAAAAATAAACGCTGAAAAAAACCAGGCAGTCATCATAACACGCAGAGGTCGCCTCAAACCTCGCCCTATTAAATACAACGGTACAGAAATTCCGTATACAAAAACCGCGAAGTGCCTAGGCGTCACAATAGACAGAAAATTATTCTGGAACATATATTTAAAGCAAGCAAAACAAGCCGCGGACCTTAAAACAATTCAACTATATCGATTGTTAAAGAGTAAAAATCTCCCTACCGGGGCAACTCGAGAGTTCATAATTCTATCTGGAAGCTTGCCGCCGGGTAGAATACGGATTTATGATGGACAGCAGGGCGGGACGGGTTAGTCGACCCCGACCCTGACATTACATATGATAAACCGTTGGGAGGACAAAAATCCCCACAGGGATTTGTACTTCCCCCGCGCTGAGCTTCGGCTATGATGATCATCCGGCGGCGGCGTTCTCCTAGGGAAAGAAATTTCTCTCAGGAAAGGCCGAATAGTTCTGTTACAGCCCTCGTGGAGTGCACATCGCTGCACAGCCTAGTATGCCCGACCTTCAGTTGCCGTCTACTGTCTCCTGTCTGTGTGCCTGATACGTAACCGTGCCAACGAAAGCACACAGTGCAAGGATGGTAAATATTGCTTTAGGCCGGGAAGGCATATAGCTAGCTAGCAAGTTCACTTATTTAGGCAAGTTTGCAAGTGCTTGGCAACGAGGGACTTTTGAAAGGTTTCTTGTCTGCTGCTGTTTTAACATAGCAGCCAACTCTTCAGTTCTTCATTAGCTTTTCCTACATATTTAGTGCAAGTGTAGTATATAGTGTTATGTGTTGGCCGGGAAGCAGGCACATTACATCATGCTGGGTTGTCAGCCCTGTGAGTCAATCAGTGATGTCATGGGTTTTTGCAGCTGTCGCAACTCCCGAGAGACATCACTGGGTGCGAATACGTGATTACCAACAGGTACGACCGAGGTAATGTCTATTTTTAGACCACAGGTCACCAGGTTTCATCAGCCATTGATGTCACTGTAGGGGCCGTATAAAAGCCTCGTTACTGCGCAACATAAGTAAGTCTTGCGCAGTCTTGCGGAGTCTTCTGCAGTCTAGTAGTGTGGAGTCATAGTCTGGAAGTGATAGTCGGGAGGTGATAGTCTTGTGGAGTCTTAGTAGTGAGTCGTGAAGATGAAGTGAGACCGAGAGTGGTGTGAGGCAGTGCCCGTAGGGGCGGTGTTGCCACTGGGGCGGCGATGGACGTCGTGAGAAGTGATGGGCCGAGAGTAGACACTGGCGGCGCAGAGATGAGGACCCAGTCCCTTGGGGGCGGAATCACGACAGTGTCGAGACTGATGTAACATCGGCGGAGCTGACGAGGTGTAGCGTCTCGAGAATGGCAACATGGCAGCAGTGGTCAGTGTCGAGTCTGAGTAACATCAGTGCCCTACAGAAGGGACACACAACACTCAGGTGTTGTGTCGGCACGACTGAGCCGACGAGGTGTGGCGTCTCGTGGATGGCAACACGGCAGTGGTGGTTGGTGACGAGGCTGTGTGACGCCAGCGAGCTGCAGGAAGGACGAACAACACTTATGGTATTGTGTTGGAGTGCTGCAGAGGTGGTGAGCTTTGGAGAACACTGAAGGTGTTGTGTCGAGGAAGGCAGTAATTGGCTACTTAAGGAGACTGTCTATCTGGTGATTCAAGAAAAGGAGTGCTTCGAGAGTTTGCTGTTGGTCCTGCTCGGAGGAGGTGCTAAGCTTGTGCAGAGAGGCTGGTGAGGACATCTTGGTGATGTCAGGAAGACGTCTTGGTGACGTCGGAGTCTACTTAATGCGAGGCCACAGGCCCATACCTTCGGAGCAGTACTGGGTGAGACAAGAGGGATTCTACTGCAAGTCGACAGGTGAAGGAGGTGCGCGACGGGAGTCGAACCGAAGACCTCAAGAGTGAAGACAGTGGTGTACTCTGGGTGCTGCACTGTACATTGTAAGCCATCCTCCCTTAGAACTGTTAAGGTTGAACACTGTAACTGTTTGAGAGACTGTTGATTGGACATATGACCGAACTTTTATTGTGATTTGAGTCTTTAATAGTATAATTGTAAATATTCTTGTGCTTTAATTGTTAAAGTTAACTGACGTTCTGTGGAACAATACTAATTGTGTGCGTAATTAATTGTGTTGTTAGAGTTATAGTTGATTACTGTTTTGTGTATTTCGTAGCTTTGTGAGCTATTAAATCCAGTAATTAATTTAACTCTTTTATTTATAATTATAAGACCTCTATCCCAAAAGAACTCATGGGCATTGCCCATACATAAAGTTTTTGTGCTCCAAACTTGTAACAATATTTACGGGTTACATTGAGTAGTTCTTATACTCGCATCACCCCATCGGGGGTCCCCCGTAGCAACATGGCGAGCTAAACAGAGCCTCACTGCGATACCAAAAAAAAAGCACCAAGGAGTTAAGACACTCCACCGCCAAGCCACCTCGAAGGCATGGAGGCCGAAACCTCCCAGTCCCAACAAGAGATCCGATCTCCATCCCCTCACTCTGTACCTCACACAGGAAGTAAGCTACGCGATGGTCAATGAGCTATTCAAAGACCAACTGCGAGAGCGCACTGTAAATCGCATTAACCCGCAAGGCGTGCAATATCTGCCGCGCGGTGTCAGGTGACTACAGGTCAGCCATCTCCATTCTCGAGGAACTACGGATAAGGTTCAGCACACTGACGCCCCGCAGCGAAATGCCATTCAAGGTGAAAATCAAGCGCCTTGAATGCTCCCTGCCAGTCTCCTTCATCAGAGACGAACTAAAAGATCTCGGGTTCGAGCCCCTGGCAATAGAGCCATAACTCTCCCAACGTGACAGGCAGCCACTGCAAATGTTTGTAGTGGAACTGCCTAACAACGATCAGTCCTGCAAGATCTACGATCTTAAATAACTTTGCGGGCTCGTCGTCAAGGTTGTAGACTATAAGCGCCACGAAGGCCCCCCTCAATGTAGCCGCTGCCAACGCTTCGGTCACAGCAGCAAAGTCTGCCGAGCTCCTCCGCGCTGTCATTTATGTAGCAAGGGCCACATGACTGTTCACTGTACCTTGTAGAACAAGGACGACAGGGGACAGCGATGCTGCGCAAGCTGCAAGGGACAGCACACAGCAAATTACAAAGGCTGTGCTTCCTACAAGGAAGAAAAATGGCGTTTCCTTCCACCCGAGGAGCGGAAAAAACACCAGCGACTCAGCAAGGCGTCTATACAGGCCCAAAGCCAGCCTGAAAAATTTTGAGCCCCCCGAGCCCCCTAGGAGCAGCCTGATCCTGATGTCTGTGCCAGGATACGTGCAACAGGCCCCTATCTATACACAAAATAGATACAATGCATTGAACATGCATGGCTTCTCCGAAGTTGGCTTCCCCGCCCTTGCCAACCCGCACAGGCCCCGTGGGCAGCGACCCCAGCAGCAGGGACATTAGGAAAAATGTCCCAAATCACACAGAAAAAGGGTGTAAAAGTTTACAGCTGGCTCTCGCCTCACGAGCGCCCAGCAGCAGACTGCTAAGGCCACGCCCCCACCCAAGTCTCAGGCGGCCCAGGAAATGCTGGACCCAGCGGCCAATCAGGAACGCGCAGTCACTCGGGAAACTATAAAGGCTCCCGAAACTGCTCCGAACGTTGCCAGTATGGAAACGTCCACCAACGAGAGCAGGTCTGTGCTGCCTTCCAATTTCTCCTTCGACTCCCTGAAGGAAACAATACGCCAAACCCCAGCCGCACAAAAAGACCCATTTGTAGGGGAATTCTGCGCACAACTGTACCCAATCCTAGCCATTTGATTTGACCCGAATAGCCATATAGAAAACATGTGCCAAGACACGCTAGGCTTTGCCCTGTCTGTGAGAAGCATGTGTCAACCCAATGCCTCCCTCTAGGCACGACTACAGACCTAAGAACAGGCCCCCTCTATAAGAAAAATTTTTATTCTGGAACGCAGCAGGCATCCGGAATAAAAAGCAGGAACTGATAGATTACCTAACTCGCCACCAGGTACAAATTAAAGCTATTAATGAAACACATTAACGCCCACAACACCGTTTCTCTGTCTCAGGTTACTCTTGCTTTAGGAGGGATAGAGAAAATAACGCAAGAGGCATTGTTTTAATTCTAATTAAAAACACAATAAACTGCCATGCAGCAAAACAGCCACAATTAACCACACTTGAAGAAGTAGATATTAATTTAAGGCTCGGCGGTCAACAATTATCTCTTTAGTCAGTTTACTGCCCCCCTGGCCGCACACTTACGCAAGCGGATTTAAATGAATTAATAAACATATCCCCCATTCTAATGGCTGTCGGCGACATAAACGCAAAACACCCCACCTGGGGCTGCAGGTCACGGTCACAATTATTTAATTCACGCGCCTGATGAACCCACTTTCGAGCCTACACAGGCAAATCACCAACCCGACTTTCTAGACTTTGTAATAAGTAAAGGCCTTAACATGACCTTTACATTAGAAGTAATACATGAATTGGCATCGGACTATTACCCTGTCCACTTAAATTTTGATCAACTGGAAACAGACAAAAGGCCAAAAAGAAAAATTAAAGATTATAAATACGCGAATTGGGAAGCCTTTAAAGAGCACCTTGAGGAGGAAATAAATCTGCCAGATCCTGTTAGCACCCCCGGCGAATTGGACTCTGCGATTGACCATATCACAGAGCTAGTTAAATTAGGTATTAGTCTATTTGTCACTGAAACGACCCCAAAGCCCCATAGTGATTCGCTGCCCGCCAATACAAGGCAGCTAATCACACAGAAAAATCGCTTGCGCAGGCGCTACTCGCGAGGTAGAACAGGGCAACTCACGACGCAGATAAATGCACTTAAGAGAGCAAATTAACTTAGAAACTATCCACTGTCAAACAGACCAGTGGAATAATAAATTGAACCGTCTCACCACTGAAGGTAATAGTCTATGGCACTTAACAAAGGCACTTACAAACAAGCGCAATCCTATCCCGCCTCTTCAAGGCACAGCAGGCACTGCCTACACGCCCCAGCAAAAAGCAGACACTGTAGCTAATCACTTAGAAAGGGTTTTTATACCGAACATTCAACCCTGCGACCCAGCTCATGTGGCTCGCAAATATAGGGACCTCCGAGGGCGACTTCGCCAGCCATCAGCTGATGAACCAGAATTTACGCATGCCGACGAGGTAAAACGTATAATTAAATGTATGAAGCCCCGAAAAGCACCTGGGTTCGATACCCTACAAGCTATAGTGCTTAAGCAGTTACCAGAGTCTACACTAGAGGCTCTGGCTAGGTGCATTAATGCAAGCATGATACTTGCGCACTTCCCCACGCCCTGGAAACGTGCCAATGTAATTGTTTTTCCTAAGCCTGACAAAGATCAGACCTTACCACAAAATTACCACCCCATAAGCCTCTTAAGTACGCTCTCAAAAATACATGAATGTGTTCTGCTGCGCCGCCTCGATACTCGCATTCAAAATGCAAATATTTTTCCTAATGAGCAATTTGGCTTTAGAAAAAAGCATTCCACTGTTCATCAGTTAGACTAACTGAACACATAACTACGACTTTTAACTGGCGTCAATATTCTGTAGCAGTCTTTCTTGATGTACAGAAAGCATTTGACAGGGTGTTTCATGCTGGATTACTTTATAAAATGTATGAGAAACATTTTCGCGACTGTTACATTAAACTCATTGCTACCTATTTAGATAGGCGCTCCTTTGCCGGAACTATTGACGGAACATCTTCATAATTTAAAGAAATTAGGGCAGCCCCAAGGCAGCATACGAGGCCCCAAGGCAGCATACGAGGCCCCGTTCTTTATAAATTATAAAATAGCGATATTCCGCGGCCCCCTAACTGGAACATGAACCTAGGTGTGACGATAGTCATATCCACGCGATCCAGAAGTGCCGAGATCGCAACTCAGTGAGACCAGGAAATGCTCAATGAGCTAGAAAATTATTTTCGCCTGTGGTGAACAAAATTTATTGTAGGCAAAAGCGAAGCTGTGGTTTACACACACCGACACAATCCTGACAATCTTCCCCGTCTCACTCTGTTTAATGAGGATATTCCTTATAAAAATGAAGTGAAGTATTTAGGCATAATATAGGATAAAAGCTGACTTTGCGAAGTCATGTAGACAGCAAAAGAAACCTTGTCTATGGTCGCATGTCGGCACTTTATCCAATGATAAATCGTAACTCCTGCCTTAAACTGAAAAAATGGACTTTTAATTTATAATTCTATGATCCGCACACTCGTACTTTGCAAGTGTTGCAAAATAAATGCCTCAGAATAGCAGCAGATGCACCTAGGTACACACCTATAAGATACTCGCATGCAGAGCTTAAACAAGAACCCTGCAAGACATTTTCTACTAAATGACAGAGCAATTTTATGCTACTAGCCATAATAATCAAAACCCTTTGTCACCCTTGGGGATTATGATCCTGAAGAAAATCAGCATTATAAACGACCAAAATCGCTTCTAGCGCATAGGTCCGGAACCAGCGGGCGCTGTTATTGGCCGGAGCTCCGGCCACTCGCAGGGCACCTGCCCAGCTACCTACTCGCGGTTTTCTTAACACTCTTATGGTCCGGAACATGAAATACACTGTCTCGCAACTCGCCCTAGCGCCTGCGCAGCTAATAGTTATTAATTAGCTGGTAATTTAGTTAATAGAAAGCCCCCATAAAATTAAGTGACCTACTGTAATTAGGATGTATTTATAAGCCACACACATCCCCTCCAGGCCTGGTAATGCACGGATCCGTTTTAGGAGCTCTCTGCTTGTGCTGACGAGGGCTGACATCATCGCCTGTCCTGCTGCTTGGGCTCGTCTCGAAGCCTTCAGCCCCAGTACCGGCCTGAGTATGCATGGCAGGAGCCGCACAAATACACTAAACAATAACAAGTTACACTTACAAGGGAAACCTGGGGTAACACGCATCTTTTCACTAAATTAAGAGTTTCTCCACGAAAACAACACTGCGAAGCACTATGTATTTCAGAGAATATAGTATAATATACACTGTACAGACTCTAGCTCATGTGGCAACACCACTGTTGAAATTACTTTACTCTATTTTATTTAATTAGCTAATTATTATTATATTTTACACATACAAGCTAACACTTTTATTCACAGTAATTGCTAGCTGTAAGTTAGCTGTGCAGTTTTCTGTAGGTCCGGAACGCCTGAGGCCTGTGATTGGTCGGAGCTGTGATTAGCCAGCAGGATCACTAACAGCCAATCAGAATGCAGCTGCTGGCACAGATCTTTCTGTGCCTAAAACTAGTCCCGAAAATTTGTTATTTCAAGCCAATTATTTATTTAAAAATATAAGCTAGTTCATCAGGCTTCCAGACTGTGGGCCAGGAGTGGGTCGTTAATATTTCGTTTATGCATGTAGTAAGGGCAGAAAGGGCTGAAGCACGTAAGTTTTTAAGTACGAGCGTAAGTAGCTTGTCGGGCCTTGGCGCCTTATTTATTTTAGTTTTATTGATGTATTTTTTAACTTCTAAGTTTGTGGTTAGTTGTGGAAGTGAGGAAACTGGCCTGGCAAGTAAAAGTTCCGTGCGGTGCTTTACTGTTGCTTTGTGCTGCGGATTGCTGGGGAATATATTTGGCTGGAATGCTGCTTCTAAGGAGTCTGCTAATACATTTGCCTTTTCCTGCGGGGTGTAGGCGAAAGTTTGAATATTTATTTGAAGAGATAGGATAGGCAAGGGTTTACGCATTAAGAGTTTATTGTTTTTCCAAAGAAAATGCAGAACATTAAGACAGCACAAAACATCTTCTAGATACCATGCGCTCTGAGTCAACAACAGAGAGCAAACGCACTCGCTCGTCATCGTTGGAGGCGACACCTGCCATACCGGTTTGAAACAGGTACTCCACTGTCACTGAGATGCACGAGTCTCAAGAACAACCCATACCTTCAGGCCTACAACCACCACCAAGGTCACAGCCACATGCTCAACCCCGACTCAACAACAACAGGAAACGAGCCATTACATATCGTCTCGTAGTTCCCGACGCCAGTCGCTACAGCGTACTGGTGTCAAAACTGTGGGCCGTACACTGCAAAAAATTGTTTGTACTTTTACAAAGAAAAGCCTAGGAAACCCAGTTGCCAAAGAAATTCCTTGTAAAACTACAATGGTTATCCTTGTAATAAAATACAAAGTATCGCTTTGTAAAATTACAAGGACTAGCCTTGTAGCTGTATTTTCAATAAGCAAAATAATAAATTTAAATGTTCATTGTACTTCATAAATAACACTGAACTTATTTATCAAATAAATTTTTAATAAAGGACGTATACAAGAGATTATTTTGAAACAATAAAATAAATCTCGGGAGGTGCTAAGTTTCGAACCACTAGCCACAACCTTAGAATCTACGCACCTTACCCCTAGACCACCGTGACTTACATATTGTGTAGTCCATATTTATTTGTATACATTCAATGTATTGTTCAGCAATAATTCTTCCTTTTAAGGCACGTAATTAATATAAATATTCACTTTATTCCAGAAAAATACTTTCCAGGGGTTGTGATCTTTGCATAAGTGATTTCCGGCGAACTTAACGATTTTTGTAGGCTAAACATTTTTCTAAGTTTTTTTTGCAAACAAAGTCCTTTAATCGTTATAAACTAATAATTTTACAAGGAATATTTTCAACAATTACAAAAGTTTGTACAACTACGAAGAAGTGCCTTGTCTTATTTTACAAAATAATTCACAGTGCAGGAACTGTCGGTATAGGTACAAGGAATTCCTTTATAATATTACAAAGTTTACCTTTGTAACTTCATAAACTAATGATTTTACAAGGGTATTCTTTGTACTTTTACAAGGATATTTGTAAAAGTACAAAGAATATCCTCGTAAATTTTACAAAAAAATTTTTAGAGTGTATCTCCAGCCGGATTTACTGTATCAATTGCGCGTAATGGTCTGCAATTCGTGGCAGCCGACGCACAAAAATACCAGTCAGCCACCACAATGCTCATTGCAAACTGCATCCCATACTTTACTTTCAGCCCCACTTCTGACCCTCCCCAGAAAGTGATATTCGACCTTACAGAAACAACAAACCCTTAGGATATCAAGCAGGACCTTCAGAGCTGCGGCTACTCAATAATGCATGTTTACCAATTTCACAGACGTGTGTCTGACCCCAGTGACCCCACAAAACTGCACCTGCAGCCACAGAGATTTTTCTGTGTCACGGCCGCCCAAAACGACACAATTCCACCTTTAGTGACCATAACACGCCTGAACATGACAGTGGTATATCCACGAAAATACCACAAACGGCCGACAGATGTGGTGCAGTGCCGCAACTGCCAAGCCTTGGGACATACTCGCAACTTCTGCCACATGCCCTCTGTTTGTCCATACTGCGCCGGGTCCCACACTAAGGGAGCCTGCACAAACAAAACTCAGAACCCTACATGGAGAAACTGTCACGGCAGGCTTCCTTCCAACTCAAAGTCGTGCCCGAAACACCTAGACGTTGTTCAAAGACGGCAAACAGCCACGAACACCAAGGCACAGTCCCGCATCGCATCCCGGGCAGGCCCCCCTCCGGCGAGGGACCTGTCTCAGTATCCACGCATCATGCATGCGCAGATACTTGACCCTAACTTTTCCTGAGCATAGGATCTCCGAGGACAACTCAGATCCGTCACAGTCCCCACGCGAAACCCTGTTGCACAACAACACCAAGCTCTCAGCCACCTCCCGCCCCCCCCCCTCCAATCCACAACCACAAGAACACCAGACCGCAACCTGAAACTCGTCGCGCCCCTGGCAGCCTTGGAGATGCCTTGCGAGATATACGAGAGTTCCTGCAAGAAGCTAACTTCACCGCTGTAATGGCACACTTCCGGCCATACATCAACCAAGCGAAATTCATCCAAGACCCCTCCGAAAAATGCCATGTTGCTGCTGGAGGCCTTTGCTATGTTCCAGGCCCCTTAATGGACGTACAGCCCCGTCAGCCCGATACTCTCTCCTTACTGTACTGGAACAGTGACGGTGATTTTAATCAACTATGCGAGCTTAGCGAGTACTAGAGACCTACGGGATAGAGATTGCATTAATACAAGAAACAAAACTTAAACCACACATGCGATTTGCAATTAAAAATTACATAGCATACAGAAATGATTGTGTAACAAGGGGCGAAGGCACCATGATACTTGTACACAACTAAATTCAACATCATATAAAGAAAGATCCCAAGTGCGATAACATAGAAACTACATCAATCAACATAAAAACAAACATATTACTGTAATTTCTGCTTATCACTATGCCATGAAACCAACGTTACTGAAAGACCTGGACAAAATAACAAACCAGCCATATCCATACATAATTGCAGGCGATCTGAACTCCAAACATCCACACTGGAATCGCCACAGAGCAGACCGAGAGGCAACACACACTATTCATACGCTCACCGCACTGGAATTATAATAAAAGCACCAACAAACGCCATGCACTATCCAGAAAAAATTCGCTACAATCCGTCCATCATTGACATTGCAATAACAAACCTAAATAACACAAAGATTCAAATGACAGAGCCCCCAGAACTAGACTCAGACCACCTGCCAGTACACGGTACAAACGGATCACAAATACTTAAACACAGAAATCCCATACTCGCAAAAACCCCCGTCACAAACTGGCAAGAATTCAAAACAGACGTAGAAGAAATTTTTCAAGTAACTCACACTGACGTAAATTCCCTGGAAGAAATAGACCCAGCATTAGAAATATTTAACAACACAGTAAAGACCGTACTACATAAACATACTAAATTCCTAAACAGACGCGAATTTCTAAAACAAACATTTTCGAAAATAGATTTCTTGCTTGCTGAAAAACGTCATGCAAGACATGTTTACCAGAAACACAAAAGAGGAACTAACAGAACCAATTTCCACAAACTTAAAAACAAATTACGCATTGAACTTAGTAAAATAAAAGGGAAACATTTTTAACAAAACTCTCGGTCAGCCAACAACAATTCTAGGCCATCTCGAGATTTCTCCGCAGTAAAACAAAACAAAATCAATCTATCCCTGTACTGTCAAGCACGGGACTTAAATACACCCCGGATGAAATAGCCGAAGCACTCGCTGAAGCTTTACAGGAACAATTTACTCTAAATCGTAACGTAGGAGATGACAAATTCACACGAGACGTAAACAACACTGTCACGCAATTCTTAAACCAACCCACTACACACGAGCCAGAAGAAGTTACTCTGCCAGAAATTATGCTCGTGCTAAAAACAGTCCACCCTAAAAAAAATCATCAGGACACGATAAAATATCATATAAAGTAATGCAAAACCTATCCCTACATGCACTCGAAGTAATAATATACTTATTCAAAGCAATACTCAAATTTAAATATTTCCCCACTGACTGGAAAACTGCAAAAGTTATTACAATACCCAAACCCGGTAAAGATCAAACAATTCCACAAAACCGACGGCCTATATCTCTGCTCAGCTCGCTAAGCAAGATATTTGAGAAAGTGCTGTTATCATACCTTCTAACATACACAGAATAACGGCATTATCCCGGATATTCAGTTTGGATTTAAACCACAACACTCTACTAACCATGCACTTGCAAACTTTGGAACAGATACAACCAATGCCCTTAAAGACAGAAAAATAACACTTGCCATTTTTCTAGACGTAGCCAAAACTTTCGACAAAGTATGGATTTTCGGTCTTCTGCAAAAATTAATCCATTTCAGATTTCCAGACTGCTATATACATCTGCTACATAGCTACTTTAAAAACAGGCTTTTTTACGTGAGCATCGACAAAGGCAATTCTAAAACAAAACCATTAGAAGCAGGAGTGCCACAGGGCTGAGCTTATACAACATCTATATAGCCGATATTCCTCACAGAAATTACTGTTCCGTACAAATGAACGCGGACGACACCAAAGTATATGCTCACGAAAAAACCTTCCATATGTCACACTATACACACAACTCCAACTAGACGAGCTGCATTGGTGGTATAGCCGTTGGAAAATAAAAATTATGCAGAAAAAAGTCAGGCAGTGTTAATAACATGTTGCCGACAACACCACGTCCCATTAAATACAACGGCACAGCATTACCGTACAATAATACAGCCAAATACCTACGCATCTTAACTGATAACAAATTACACTGAAACGCACACATAAAACACACTAAACAAATTACGCAGCTAAAAAAAATTCAACTCTACCCACTGTTAAAAAGTGAAAAACTCCCCACCAGATTAAAGCTACTTCTGTACAACTCCACAGTCCGCGCAGCTCTAGTGTACGGAAAAAAAATTGTGGGGAAATGCAGCTAAATCTCTAATTCAACACCTTCAGACAATTCAAAACAAGTTTTTACGTGTTAAGTCGTTTCACTAAAAACTAAGAGCTGCACGCCACGTTGAATGTCCCCGTTCATTTTCAATAAAATACAAACAAAAAACAACAAATTCTTTGATAAAACGCACTCAAACCAAAATCCAATAATCAGACGTCTAGGTAACTACGATCCAGACGTCAATAAAAAAAATATGCAAGCCTAAACTCTCCAAACTCGATTAATTAATTTAGTAACTAAACACTGCATTAGTGAGTATGGAGACAATGTTATCACTTGGTTGACCATCGATGGATGCACCAGCCCTTTTTGTTTACTCTGGAGAGAAGAGAAAACTGCTTTTGAATAAAAAAACTGATGGCAACACATTACGATTCAGTTTTGTCTTGTCAGGCCGAGCAAAATCTGATGCCACAGTGATTCGCACTAATAAACTTTGTGTAATACTTCAGAGCTTCGTTCACATCAGTGACAGGCGGAAGTCCTGGAGAAAATTCAGAAATAGCTGAAAGCCATGTCAGTATTCTGGAACAAACATTTACATTTAGTCAGACATGGGACTCTAGACATTAACTTTGAACCTTATCATATATGAAAGAAACAGAGTATATGATATACTAACTAAAGACATTTTCGAAATTTCATGAGGATAGGGTAGGTAATCTCAAATTTAAGTTTATGTTTGAAACGTAACCTGAGCGAAATTTACCAGTGACAGCATTTCGACCAACAACTCACTTACACTGCTCTTATGAAGGGTGAGCAGCGGTTAGAAAACTCAAGTTACAATGTGGCGCTAAAAAGTGTAAACAGTACAAACAACCAAAACCACAGTAAAGAGAAACTTTATGCACTGTGTTGAAAATAACATAATCATGAAACAAAAATTATGTGTTAATATATATAAAATGACGAGAATAAATGAGTTCTGGATGTCATATGCATCAAAATATTTAACAGACATTAATGTAAAATGTCTTTTATTATTCCCACCACCTTAAAACCCTAAACAACATTACAACCATTCATCAAGATCCTGGCTATAGACAAAACATGTTTATGTGACCAAACATACACTACTCCAGCTTGTGAGTTTTAAAAAATGCCATAAGTGATTGTTTAAGCTATATCATAAATGCTCACTATTTGTTTAACACTTAATACTGTATTGTGTCAGTGGTATGCTTATATCATTGTGTCAAGCATCAATGTGTCAAGTACCTTAAAGGAACTGCAATAAGGTCACATACAAATTAATTTTCAATCTTTTGTACAATACGTAACATGAGGTGGGGCCCAGCTCCAATACTCTAATCTAGGCATAATGTGGTTCCCTAGACAACGCGTATAAGCATGCATGGGGCACAAATTCATTGGAGCACTAAGAGAGCCACTGACTAGCGCATGTAATACAATCTCTCCTCATGCATAAGTTACTGAAGTGCAGTAGTTTACTAGTATTCTCATACCCCTGGGAGTAATAAGCTGTGACTATTTAATTTTATCTGTGGAGATTTAGTTCTAAGTCCAGCGCATGCCTCTGTTTTCGAGTTATTCGAATACATTTAGCAAAAGTAACGTACGTGTTCGTTTCCTAGAGATGTACTGCATATGTAGTAGGTTCAAAATAAAAAAATTTACTCCCAACTCGCTGCAACACGTTTCAAACTCACATAGGGGGTCACCTTAAGGCCATGGTCAACCATTTCTACTGTTTTTACAATCATTATTTTTTAAATCCTAAATGAGAGCAGATACCAAAAAACTGTTGCTCAATTTTGTTTAAAACAATGTATACTGTGTTAACTAATTTTTTCAAGATATCATACACAGTGGTTTCAGGTAATCATATAATTAAGAATATTCACATTAGTGAACTAATTGGTCGAATTTGTAATGCATTTTTGTCTTGAAAAAAATTGGATTACTTAGTAAAAAAAATTTAAAACAAAATTGTGCAACAGTTTTTTTGGTATTTATTCTCTTTTTGGAATAATAATAATAATAATAATAATAATAATAATACCTCTCTTGAAAGCAATAGAAATGATGGATCAACGCCTTAAACCTAGGCTACAACTGACAACTTAGGCATAACACACACAGTACATTAATTCCTTAAACACAAGTACAGAAAGCTTGCTAAAATAGCTTAAAGTGTAGCTATGAAAATGTTAGGATTTCATTACACTTAGTTGTGAGCAAACTTGTAGAACCGTAAAACACTAATGTTTACATTTGTAAATAATAATATGATGTTTCGTAATTAACCTGAAGTTGCATCACACAGAATTTGTATGGTTACATAACTGGCAATTATTTAACTTCAAAATGCTTAAGTTTAGTCTCTCATGCAATAATATAGAATCACTTTCTGAGCTTCTAATTAGACAAACTTTGTACTTTTTGACATGTCCAATACCAAAATGTAAATTATGATCTTGTGGACGAAAATAAAATAAATAAAAAACTGTTTACACTCTATTAGTACGAAGCAGTTGTTGGAGCAAATTGCAAGGTTATACATATTATCACACATTTTGTTTAGTAACGTTCACATTTTGGAATCAAGAATTTGTTTATTGCAAGAGGTGAATGTGTCAAATAGCAACTCAGCATATATCGTCTAGTTTTAGAGAGGTACAGTTTATTATTGAAAATGGTTCTACTGTGGTTAGATGTATCCATAGGATTAAGTAAAAATTTTGTTATTTTAGTTAAGGCTATTATACAATTCCAGTGCGCCAATGACAAATGACATACTTTTTTTACTAATAGGAAAGTAATATTTTGTAAAAGCACGTAAAGTAAACATATTTTAATTTAAATGGAAGCTTACCATTCAGCATGTTTAGGAAATCTGAACACAATAGCATCAGGATTCACACAGACACTATTCACACAGACGTTCTTCACACACTCAGGCACAAAACATCGATGCTTATTTTTTGGATGATAACTGCAGTTTTTGAAAACTATCCGCTAAAGCAAATCCGATCAAGAATTCACAAAACTAGATCGCAAATACTACGCCTATACTACGCCGCCATGATTTTCCTGTGTACTATACTAGTCGAAATATGTTATGTCAGAAATATATATATATATATTAAGTAAAGGATTATAGCAACTTCAGCATAGAAGTAATAATTTCATTACGTAATTAATACATTTAAAAACAGAAGTTTTCTAAATTTATTACAATTCAGTTGCGAGCTAGATTCACTTTGAACTCTGCTGCGGCCATCTTATGTTCCCCAACATAACCTGATGAAAGAACCACTTCGGCTATACAAGTTACACCCGCGTGCTACTGGCGTTCTGCTGCCTTGAAAGTCATCACTGCTGAAGCTCAACGCGGAGAAGTACAAATCCCTGTGGAGATTCTTGTCCTCCCAATTGGTTATCATCAGTAAAGTCAGGGTTCGGGTCGGCTAACCCGTCCCGCCCCACTGTTCTTCAAATAGACATATTCTATCCGGCGGCAAGCCTCCAGATAGAATTTAAGGAACTCCCGAGTTTCCCCGAGAGCCCCTGGTTTTGTTGAGTTTTTCCCCTTCTCCCTGCCTGTATAAGAGAAGAATGGAAGATGCCCTAATACCTGAAATTTAGAAGCCAGGACTTGTCGAGAGAAATGTCCCGAGTTCCCGATTTCTTTAAAAAGAAGCGGGAGTTAAAGTCAAAAATTTTCCCTACATGACTGGACGTTTCGTGGACGGAAATCCCTTAAAATTTATTATTAACTGTGTTTTTATTTTGTGTGTTTGTTGTGTTAACTTAAGCAAAAATAATTGAATTGAACAGCAGTAAATTATGTTAATAGAAGGAAAGTTAATAGTAAATAATTAAATTAATTTGCAAAATGATAGGTTTTATATTGCATAATGTAGTGTATATAGCTATTGTGTATGCATTGTCGCCAGGGTTTTTACAGTAGGATGTATGCAAAATGTATGGTAAGTGTGTTTTTTGTTTAGTATGTTGTGCCGACAATGTGACGGAAGTGTCGGCTAATAATTGTTTGAGTACTGAGGTGTTATTTAACTTAGTTGCATTAGTGTTGTCTGTTTAGCTTGCAGGAGTGTAGGGTCCCTAGGGGAGGGGGTGGTGGAGGCGGAGGTGTGTGTCAGTTGAGAACTGGTGTAAGACTGAGCCGCAGTGTTTCCAACCATTGTAATATAAAAATCCCTAGGCTGTAGCGTAATTTATCCCTAGATTGGCTCAAGATATCCCTAAATATTAAAAACTGTACAAAATCAATAAAAATGTGTCAGAAAATTTATTTTGGATGATATTTACAATTATTACTAATATGGCAAATTTTACAAAAGTAAAAGTTTTACATAAGTACAGCACAGTACAAAATACTACGTGTAATATGAATTTCACTTCACATGCCAAAAAGTTACACTTATAAGTAAGTTACTCACACATATGTTAACATATCATCAATCTCAATCTTCTTCATTAGTTTGCTCTTTGAACATATACATCCTTTTGTTAAATAGTTGCATGTGTTTCTTTTCAATGTTGAATTTGTAGCATGAATCAATATCTCTCTTAGCATGCAGAAGTCCCTTAATGGTATCACCTGAAATTTTGTTTCGTTTATCACTAACGATGGTTGTGATACCCAAAAATACTCTCTCCACAGCAGCAGTGGAATGTGGCAGAGAGAGTAGTTTCGAGATTAGCAAACATAATTTGGGAAACATTTGTGTGTTATCACCAGTTTTCATTTGACTAACAGCTGCCCAGAATTTGCAAGGACAGTCATCACTGCTCATTTCTGAATTTCTCAAGAGGCGCCATTCTCTGTCTATGACAGTGTATTCACTTTCTTTTATTAAATGAGTAAAGAAAGGGAATACATCTGCAATTGACTGAATAGATCTCCCTCTCACAACTTCAGGGTTGAGAAAATTCAGCAACTTAAGTTTTAGCAAGTGTTGAAAGGAAATCTGAAAAAAAAATTTTCAGGAAACGAAAATATCCCTAGATCATCAACAAAAATTGCTAAATCCCTAGATTTAGGGATAAATCCCTATGGTTGGCAACACTGCTGAGCCAGGCAGTGGGTAACAACATGTGTGCATAAAATGGTTCCGGACCATGCTGGAGACATTTGGCCGGCAGTGGTGTTTATATACTGTTTTGGTTCCGGACCGTGCTGGATACTAAGCTTTTTATTGCTTATCAAATATTTTCATTATTTATCAAATCTGAAAATGATAACAAAAATACAATAAAATTGCATCGCAAAACTGGTTTGAAGATAAATTTCGAATACATGTGCAGAAATTTACTAGTGTAATAAAATGTATTACTTTGCATTAACAACGCGAAGCAACAAAAAAAAGCCAGAAAATGCATCACTAAACCATTCTGAGAAACATTTCAGAGTTCTTAGACATATAAAGTATTTATTATGGCTCAAAGGAAGAGGGGGAAGTAGAAACTTTCTTAAACAATGTCAGCACAAGAATGTGATTTATAAGATAATGAAGGAGTCAGTACAGAAGATGACGATTGTCAAGAACTATGCAAGAGGACGGGGAATTAACTGCTCGAACCAGAGCATCAAAACGAAGGCATAAATAATGTGGATTAGGCTTCATGGAGAAACCGCAATAAAAATTCGCGCCAATTATTCTACCTCGCAGTGGTGGTGTGGAAACGAGTATATAAGCGTCAGTTAATAACTACTCAATAACGAAAATAATCTCGCATAAATGTGCGAGCTTTTGTGCGAGTTTTACAAATGTGCTGCAGTAAAATTTGTTTAGGTAAAAAGTTTATATAAAACTTGTAGGAAATGTAATTCTCTACAATTTTTGTTATAGCCACTTTTTGTATAGTCAACAGAAAACGAGTTGTCAAAAAACGTATTTCGGGTGCCATTTTCCAATATGGCGGAGCGAGCGAAAGGTGTGTCAAGGTCGCAAATTTAGTATGTTATCCAGGATGCAAAACTGTACCTCTCTTTTAACAAATTTTCAACTCTCCATGAATTTTTTCCAGACTCATTTCATTGCCTGAACTACATCTAGAGCAAAATAATTTAAAAGTAAATTTAAAAGTTTTCACTCAATATAAAAGAGGGTCAAATAATAACGAAGAATATCACGATGCATCTTTTAAAACTAAAATGAAAATTTTAAAAATCACTGATTTAGAGGAATATTATGAGCAAAGTATTCCAAAAAGGTAAACTGAATTGGTAATATTTGAATCAAAAGATCACAATGGGGGCTAAATAAAATACTTGAGCTAGAGTTAAGAATGTATAAATAAATCCAACCCTGCAAAAGATCTGTTGCGTCATTCGGAACTACTCCCTCCTCAGCTCTAGGGAGCGCAGAACCGGTTTCCCCTCCACTAGCTGGTGTGACCTCGTTTGGTGGGTATATAGTCGATGACTCGTAATGTTACCAGAACAGGATCTTATGTCGATTTACCAAAAAAAATTGAAGATAAGCACGCAGTTATAAATGTTCACAACAATGATCAAACAATTTTCTTTTGGTCATTTATATCAGCACTATGTCCAGCAAAACATGATCCACAAAGAGTAACCAAATACAAACTATTTGAACACGAATTTAATTATGCAATTGCAGGTTGAGAATTTCCAATGCTATTAGACGAAATATAATTATTTGAAAAAATAACAGGGACTTTCACTAATGGTTATGCAAATGAAAGAAAATAAAATAAAATTGCGTATTTATTCACCAAAAACTACTGGTAAACATGTTAACTTTCAATACATACAAATTTAAATAATATTCATTATTTTTTTATTAAAGCCTTTTCCAACACTTACTGGATCACAATTTCAAAGGATATGTGTAAAAATAACTTTGTGGTATATGCTGACAATATTTTTATTCTGAAGAAAATTAAATGTACATGAAGATTGTAAAAACATTAATATATTCGAGTAAGTCATCCATACCTGTAAAACATTATATAAACATTTGAGATTTGCAAAAAATTTTAGGGGTACATTTGGTAAAATATGCTGATTTTAAACAATTATTTTTAAAAAATTATACTTGTAAACAAAATCCAAAATTTAAAAAATATATATATGAATTGATAAAAAATATGGAAATGTAACGGAAGACATCGATTCTGGTTTATATAAACATATATTGCGAGGAAGGCACCATCTAACAGATCACCTAATCAATAATGTAGAACTAAAAACCGAAATGTAGGTCAGTAGATAGGTTATGTTCCTCCGGGAGCAGTGGGTTGTGGGTGAGGTGCCGAGGTGCCACCGCCGCCATCTTGGATGACGTCACCGCCGCCATCTTGGATGACGTCACCCGCCCGCCATCTTGTTTCCGCCCGCCATCTTGTTTCCGGTCGCCATATTGGATTATGTCACTTTCAAAATTTTCCAAAATTTTCCAAAATTAAAAAAAATTTTCAAAAAAATAAAAAATTTAAAAAAAAATCTAAAATTTTATTTTTGTTTCCAGTCACCATCTCGGAATAATTTATACCACCCACCATCTTGGAATAATTTATGCCCCGCCATCTTGGAATGAATTTCCTCCCGCCAATTTTCGTCAGTCATTTGTTTACATTGATCCTGTCACTTTTAATTTTTAAAGTTCCCGCCAAAAT